>VDFB02277099.1:0-34988 GCA_007258455.2 Sequoia sempervirens | reverse complement strand
CGTTTTGAGTCGTAGAAACACATATTTTTTTCCATTGCCACTTTTTGGCATACCATGATCCTGCACATGCCCACTGAGAGTTTTTGGGTAAATGTTCTATTGGTATAATTAAAATGATACAAGTCATATATTACAGATGGACTTTCTTCAAAATAAGCATGTTGATTCTATTGGAATAGTTAAAATGAGCAATAAATTTACTGTTTATAGATGAATAAGGTAGTAATTAAGTAAATTAACAATTAGGGGATTGTTAACATGAAGAGAAAGTAAAATGTAAGGAAAAGGGGTATCTAATTTAAATGTTTTAGATGGAGTGGTAAATAATTTAGATTACCTTCTTGTTAACTATTCGGTAGATGAATGGTGAATATTTTTATATAATTATTTATAGTTGATTAGTAAAATCTCCATGTAATTTAGTCTTTTTGGATATTGTTATTATAGTTATTGCAAATAAAATTATTGGTGGTAGATAATTTATTTAGTGAATTAAGTGGTTAAGATAACTAAGAGATAAGTGAAATAATGCCCAAATTAAATAATTTTTTTCATGGTTATAATGGGATGATTACTTGTTGTATTAGGAAATGTGTTTTGATTTATGGATTATGTGTGTCTGTACTTGTTGAAAATGGTGTAGGGTTCTATTCCTTTGGGAATTTTGCTTAGTGTTTTTGTTTCCAGAGGCCTAGGAGGGGGTATATATTGCATGAATGGTCCTTAGGGTTGTCTAACCTTGGAAGTGGTTGCCTTTGTGGTTGGTCCTATGTAATTTGTGGTCGCGATCCCTAAGGGTGCTGCCTTCTATTAAGCATGGATTCTTGAGGTGTGGTAATGATATTATATTGAAGTGTTTTCTAGTTGCAAGTAGGGAGTGACTCTCAATGGGGGACGAAACCCAAAGTGATGTCTAGGGAAACCCATTCTAGAGCCATGCGATGACACTCCTCCCTATTGTAGCCTAGCACTCCCTAGTTGTATTTTCCTCTTTATGTGTGAATGCATTTAAAGGTGATGTTGGTGTGTTAGTAGTGGTGTGTTGGAGTCTTGTATAGCCCTTGATTGTGATATCCTATTATTTTCTTGACTATCTATTGGGTGTGGGACCTTGTGCTATCTCCTAGCATGGGGGGTGGACCTTAGGCTTCCACATGGTCGGGAGGTTGGTGCTTTTTCTCCATTGGGTATCCTTGTTGCATGTTCATGAGCATGGTGATTGATCATTGGGTTGTGGAATCTAGTTCCAATGATAGATCCTATTTTAGTTGTGAAGGAATCCTACCATGCATTGGTGTATTGGATTGTATATCTATTTGTATCTCTTAATATAATCTTATGTAATCTTCTTGTATGTACTTGAGGAAGCAATGTTGTAAATATGGTGATGATATAACAATTATTAGTATATTCTTGTGAAAAGTATTGAAAAGAAATGTATTATTTATATAATATTTAGTTAGTAGTGTTTATTAATGTTGATTATCAGTTGTACTATTATTCCTTAATGTTGATGAAATGCTTTTAGTAATCTTGTTTGTTAGTTTGTGAGTAGCGCAGTCAGGAACCTTAGAGGACCTAGGATTAGATTATTATGTTGTGTTATGTTATGCATTCTAATGTAATTTTTGTTGTTTTTTCTAAAATGTTTTTCTATTATTTGACCTAGTGTAGTGTTGTCCTCTGGGGTTCCTTGGTGAGGGTGTTACACTATCTCACCAATTCAAAGGTTTATTATCCCTCCATTCAACCAAGGTGGAATGGCTGCTCAAGGTCCTTGGGGAAATTCTTTTGATCCTTTGAACTTGATACCACCTACACATAAAGTTCCTCATGGTTCATGCAAGAATATTCCTCAGTTATATGGAGATGGTAAACAACACCCAAATGAGCATATTTTCATATTCTAAATTTCATGTGGATTTCTCAAAGTATAACATGAATATGTATCAGTAAGGTTGTTTATTGAAACACTCCAAGGAGTGGTAGCTGATTAGTTTTATCATATTTTAGCTAGAAGTATTACAAATTGGGCAACACTTTGAACTAAATTTGAAGAAAGGTTTAAGCCTACTAAAGATTCTCACGTTTTGTTGGCCCAACTCACAAAAATGAAGAAGGAACCACTTGAACCCATGTGTGAGTTTGTGACTAAGTTCAACAAATTGAAAACTAGAATTCCAACTATTTCTTAGCCTACAACTGAAAATTTGAAGTGTTTCTTCATCAATACATAGTTACCCAAGGTCAATTTTCTTCATTGAAGAGCAACTCTAGCCACTCTTGCAATGGCTCAAACGATGGATACTGAAGTAGAGGATGATTTAATCGTCATTGGAAAAATAAGGAAGGATCCAAATAGGTCTAGAGGATAGTCCTCTTTGGCCACATCTTCTACAAGCACCACAAATCCTATGGTGCAAAAGATAGCTAATGAATTCCTAGCTCTTAAGAAGCATATTTGTCAAGGTTCATCTATTCCTTCTTACAAGGATGTTCCAAGGAGAACTTATCCAAATGCTTCAAATTATCCCAATAGTCAAACATTTGATTGCTCATGACTTGTTGCCACCAAGGTTTAGGGTTTATTGTTTCTATTCACATTTGCACCCTTGGTTATCTTATTGGCTTATATTTTCTCATTGACCAGTTCTATCTAATAACTGGTTGCATTAGTAACACCTTATGGAATTCATTGTCATTGTTTAACCGACCCTAATACTTAGGTTTCCCATTGAGCCTAGGAGTTCCCCCTTTTAAAAAAAAACTTACGCCCATGTGCATTTTCACACCACTTAAGTTCACCGCTTGGTGGTATATTGCTCATCGCATGTCTCTTTGAAGTAGCCCATGTCCAACCCATGATGAGTGAAAAAATATCTCTCTTACCATGTTAAGTTCATGACCCATTGCTTTTTCCATCATCACCACCAAAAGGCAACCCCTGATGAGTGATACGGTTAAGCCCTTAACCCATCACTAGCTTTGTTACCATTGTTGGTTGTTTCATGCTTTCTAAAAAGAAACTCATGACCTCCAATGGGTTGAGTTTCTGCTCATCACTTGAGATTATAGCATTGCGAGTTGAGATCGCTTGATGAAAAGTGAATGAGTGATGAGCGATGTGAATGGGTTTGTGGCTAGGATTATTCCACCATCAAGATCAATGGTTGACATCTCATCACTGGCTTCATTGCTATCGCCTGATGAGATTACAAAGAAAAATTGGAAGTGGTGATGGCCAATGTAGATAGAATATGAGGACATACACATGGCAGTTCGTTGGCTCATCATCCAATACCTATGAAATCACCAAAAGGGGCCCATGGGGATAGTGGAATCATGTAAACCATTGGATGAAGTCTTCAAATGTGTAAATAAATGGCTCAAATTCAAATAAGAACAACCAATTGATAAAGTATTTCTTATGCCATTAATGGTGAACTTACTCAACCAAATTGTTGTAAAAGGTTTTTTTGTTGGAATTCTATCTCATTCTAACATATGTAGAGCTGAAGAAGATATCAAAGTGACAAGAACTAAGGCAAAGAAGAGTTGTAGATAATTTCCTAGGTAATCCATCATTGAACCCCACAAATTTTCCTTGTTCTTTTGCAAGAATTGGCACAGTAAGTCAGATTGTTTGAATTGTCTTCAAGGGTAAATTATGGTTCTAGATTGTCTTGGATAGTTTAAATTTCTAATTGGGGAAATATAAAAAGGGTAGAACTCTACTCAAATTTTAAAATGTTAGGTGTAGAATATCAATTCCAAAACCCAATTTGCATTCATACCTAAAAAACCTAGCCAAGTCAAAATGAGTAAGCCTGGTGAATCATCGTTTTCTAAGTCCACACCCAAAAGGTTTCCCACGACATGCCACAAAAATCTGAAGGAACTAATAGGAAAAAGGAGCAACCAAAGAGCTATGTCTATTTCATGGACAAGTTCCATCCTATAGATGTTAAGGCAAGTGGCAAGAAAGCCACTGGGGAAGGAGTGTTGACTACCAATTTCAAGGACCTTGTAGCAGGAATTGGTGACATTGTTGTGCCAGATCTTGGGTGGGATTTGTTCTTGTTTACTTTTAGAAGGACAAATGCTCCACATCCTAGCCAAAATATGTGGGGTTATGATTTGGGAAAACTAGTTGTCCTGAACATCTTTGTGGAAGTAGATTTCATGTTGCAAATTGTAGATAGATATGATGAGGTCAACAGGGTGATAACAAAAATAGATGGTAAAAATATCTTGGAAATTAAAAGGAGTAAAGTTATAAAGGATTTTGGAATGAACCCTAATGCAAATGAGAAAATTAGTATTGAAAAACTGCAACAACAATATATTGACCATAGAGCTGGGATTAGAAGAGGTGAGCTAGCAAAACATAGACATGAGAGGGGTTTGGTGTTTGCACTCAAGGAAGTTGAACCACTTGACCATGAGGAATTTGTAGATTACTTCAGGTACACATACTATATGATGTGTCAAGTGATGGGAATGAAATGTGATGGAAGAATAGTGTCACCTTTGCTAATCATGATTATGGATCATATTCAACATAAAAACCTGCATAGGTGATTTGATTATGCTCACCGAGTTGCTAATCAATTACACTATGATTTGTTGAGGTTGAAGGAAAGGAAAACCCCATTAACATTCAAGAATTATTCACTACTAATGCACTTGTAACTGTGGGAGGGGAGAGAAGTTTTTAGCCAAGTCTTGAGATTGAGACAAGTTGATGAAAAAAAGCATGAATTGCCTATCCAAATGTGGACACACATTTGGGATTTGCATTTCCCAACTTCCAATTATGTTGGATTTTGAAATGCTATAAAGAAAACCATTTAGGTTCAAATGGGAGTGAGGCCAACTGAAAGGATTTCTAAAAAAATCAAAGAATTGTTGAGGCCAAAGGAATATGGTGATGACCCTAGTTATGAGTGCAATTAGGGAGATTGTGTATTTTTATGACAATTGTACAGTTATCAGATGCTATGGGACCACTATGGCACCACACCTTCTACCTAGATTTGTTTCCGACAGGCTAGAATTTATTGAAATAATGTGGCAAATGGACAATAGTGATGCAGAGAACTTCAGGTTATCCAAAAAGGCCTCCATAATTGCAAAAAAATTCTCTTTTGACCATTTTGTTGTTACTACAAAAGAATCATATGATGTTTTTGGCATAATGGTAAATAACTTGAGAATGGAAATCGCCCCCAATAGAAAATTTGATCAAGGACTTAATGAAAGGGGGAATATTAAGAGGGGAATATAAGGATATGGACCCCATACCTTTTATCACATGGAGGATGTGATAAGAAACTTTCCTACATTTTTTGATGTCTTGGACAAGGAGAAAGTTTGGATGAAAATTGTTGAGATAGAGCACAAGGCTTCTACCAAGAATTCCTACTAGGAAAGCCCCTACAGGCACATCACTGATAAGTTTAAGAGGATGGAGATAGTACTTAGTGATTTCAATGATGGCACATTTATGGAGAAAGTAAAAAAAGTAGAATAGATGGCTGAAAGTGTTCTGCAAGAGCATATATTGAAAAATATTGGTCAACCAGAAGAACCTATGCAACAAAAATTCAACAGCAACAAATTGACATTGAAGATGTGTTTGTTATGGAGTTGCCTACTGAAAAATGTTGAGGAAAGACAAAGGGCTGAAAGGGAGATGCAACAAGCATCTGCTAAGTCAATTCCTACTGATCAAGGGATAAAACAAGAATTTGCATACATAGATGTGGGAGAGTTAATGGAACCATTTTTTCTAGATGATAGGCTAGTACCCTGGGAGTACGATGAAAACTAAGATAATGATGCAAGGGTTTTAGCTTGCACAAAGTTTTAGAAGATGATTCTTTTGTCACAACTAGGGAATTTAGAGAATTCATAGTTGAGCTAAGGGCTCAAGAAATAAATGTCATGATACAAAAAGCACAAGAAGGAGTTCATCCTTCACAACATGAAGAGGTCAAGAAACAAGTTGAGAAAAGATAGTTCAAGAGATTGAGTAAATGAATCCCATGGAGGCCAGAATACTTGTTAAGGAGAGTGGGATGCTAGTAATGCTAGGATGGGACTTATCTTCTATAATTTCTCTAGATGCAATTAAAAGTGACCTAGGTGTTATGGTATCAGAGGAAAATTTTGATGAGAAGACATTTGGTTCGGGGTTTAGCCCCAACTTGCATGCACTGGCCATTTGGTCATTGACACCATATTTAGGACAATGCAGACTTAGTAGAACAATGAATGGTCTCTCGAGAGAATTGATCATAGGAAGAGGCTCACAGATGATAGCCACACAAGCTACAAGGTTAACAACACATTCTACTATGCTAAGTATTGATACTGTGGAGATTACATAGTCCAGATACATGAAGTTGTTGGAAAAACACAACAAATTGGTTGAAGAGTACAATAAGGTGAAAGCCACTTTGGCCAAGCAAAGTCACAAGGCCTTAGCCACATCTCCACAGTCTGATTTTTCACAACAATACAAAGATACTTTGAAGTTGAGGATTGATGCATTAAGAAAAGAGCTCCAAGCAACCAAATCTAAGAAGAACAAGATCCAAGAAAACATGAACAAGGTTACCCAGGATATGGCTGGAGATATTCTAAGTTACAGATTGTCCAAAGTAGCCCTTAAAGAAGAAACCACATGGTCAACCTACAAAGGTATCCATGAGGCCTTTGAGAAATTTCAGCATGTCCAAGAGGTTTTCAAGAGCACATGGAATAAATGTAGCAACATGTTAAACAATTTAAGGGAGATTCAAGCAAATGCAAAGGAAGACTCTGAAGTTCCAATAAATCTTCCAGACATAATAAAAGTTATTGAAACAATTGGTGAGGTCATAGGTTTTCATGAAAAGATTGGTGGAAAATTGGAAGGAAAAATAAAAGTATTTAGAAATATGGAAGGCCAAGGTGTGCCAAAAATCCTTAATGAAGATGGAACAATCAAACATTATCCATCATGGAGGGACCTTTTCAAGCATCAAACAACTATGTGTCCACAGATAGTATACATTAATGATAAGTTAGATTTAACTATATACTCAATGGTCTAATTTATAACTTCATTAGGATTGAAATAGGAATGGACACTTTTATGAAAGAGGTGAGGGTAACAATTGATGCTAGATATAATGCATGTATGATATTAAGGTGTAGAAACTACTGGATATTAATTGGCCCACAGAGGATGAATACAAAAATTGGTTGGAAAAGTATGTAGAGTAAGCTACAAGGGTGGTGAGATGAATATAGTGCATGGTCAGGTATAATACAGGTCTAGCCTTCAATATAAATTGTTTAAAATCTATATATCATCCCAACTAGGAAAGTGCGCATGGTCATCCAACCAATTTTCTTTCTTTGTTTTAAGTTTTCTTATGCTTTCATTTTTTATGCTCTTAGCCGAGTGGTACTATGATGTGGAGTCATCAACAAGAAAGATACAAGCTCAACATGTCATTGCAAATATTTTGTCTCTTTGTAATTCCCCCCATTTTCTTTAGTGAAAATTTAATTGCTTGGGGATTGAAATGAAATGAAATATCATGAAATACAAAATGAAATGTAATGTGACTGACCAATAGCTTGAAGCTTTTTTTGCTCCCTTAATCTTATAAAATGAATTCAAGGATATTGTGTGGGGTCTTTTGTCAATTTTGGTTGATCTCAAGCTATCTTAGGTTATCAGAAGCAAATATATTCATGAGATGTAACAAGCATACAAGACAATATAATTATTTGTTGAGTCTTAGGTTTTTAGTTTTGTTTCCAGTTAGCTTAAATATTTTACAACGATTACAACATTCGAAGTTGATAATGGAAAATTTCAAGTAGATTGTCTCCTATGTACCCATTTACATGAATTAGCAATGAAATAATTAAATATTGTTTCATTGGTCTCCAATTCACATGGCTGGATGTGAGTTTATATTTTTTCTTCAATCCAAGTAATTGATTAAAATGCTTTGATGTAATCATTGGATTATGGTGTTGAGTCTTAGGATCATTAAGTATTTTTTGCCTAAAACATCTGAGCTGTGAATTTGCAATGCAAATGCATAATAGTCTATGAATGTTGGATTTCATTATTGTTGCATTATAGTTTATTGTGAATTTGACCCCGTTACCTAGGATAAGACACTGTTCTATATGTCAAATGAACTCAAACGTATCTGATCATCCAAATCCTATTAGAGAACAACCTATTTAAACAAAATCATGCTCATAATTTCAATTATTATTATAATTGTCTTTTGAATTGTCCATTATTTGCTCTAGGTGGTAAAGGTGTAAAGAATTTTCCTAATTCTTGCAAATTGTCACTTGTTGAGTCATGAATATGAGAATGTATCTACTAAATATGCAATGTATGCGATAACTTTGTAGAAGTATATTATCAATGCATTGTGGGATCACCCTCCTAAGTTTTGTAGAGCCCAAAGTGTAGGAGGAAAGCTAATTCACTTTCTCTTGTTCATTGGCCAACCCCTTTAGGTTGTTGATTATTGGAATTGGAAAATCCATAGGCTTCCTTGAAGATAAGGTTGGGAATTTAAAAGAGCCAACAGAATGGTCACTCTACTGGGGACATAAGCTTTACAATTATTAGTTCTCCAGAAATCCTTATCAAAGATCATTATAGTATATGGTGATGTTTACTTATAGAGTTAGTCTATTTGAAGTTTCTGCTAAATATTGCTCAAATATTTGTCATGTGTCACACCAAAGTTTGTGTTGATTTTCCCACCCTATTGTTTTAAAAGGCTTGCATCTGAGTTTCGAAGGATCTTGTAAAATTTGCATAAATCGTAACACAATTGCTACGAATTTGTCCCAAGGAATTTGGGTGGTGACTTTGAAGTCTCTGCACCAGTGTGAGCTAGTGTCAAAGATGTCAAAGAAGTAAATAAGAAGAATACAAAGAAATTGAAAAGGTTGTCAGACATGCAGAAGATCCAAGTACAAATGCAAGGAACTTGAGGCCACATGAAGAAGCATCCAGTGCAGAAATTGGAAGGAGAATTATCCAAGCACACTCGAGGAAAATGGATGAGAGAAAAGGACACTGAAACATGTAAGTCAACTTCTCATCCAACCCCTGAATTGATATTCATTGTAGCTCTAGTTTTGAATGTGAAAGGAATTTGCTAGATTTTAGTGATAGAACCTCTACTGAGAGAGGAGAGGTTTCTATGAAGTCTATTGTGAATGAGCAACCCTTAAACCAAGGCTCATGATCCATGGAAAGGAAGGAGAGAGATAGAATACAAAGGGATAATGCCAATGCTAGACATGCTAGAGCTGAAAGATATTTGGCCCCAACTTCTCATTCATA
Organism: Sequoia sempervirens; assembly: GCA_007258455.2. NCBI lineage: Eukaryota > Viridiplantae > Streptophyta > Pinopsida > Cupressales > Cupressaceae > Sequoia > Sequoia sempervirens. The sequence goes on along the minus strand of VDFB02277099.1, from coordinate 25,606 downwards.
TACTCCCATTCCTCTAGACCTATTAATTAGAGTTGATGAATATTCTCGTAACATTGTTCCTAATTAAGTTGAAGTTATAGTAGTATCCGATGCTGACTCTACTTTACCAAAGGAGGGAGAAGTTCTTAATGATATGCAATGGCTTAGAGAAAGAGCCTTGAGATGCAATGAGAACAAAAATAAGAGGGATGAAGAGAAAGAGAGAAGGATAAGGGAAACCATAATGCAGAGGGACATGTTATGGAGAAAAGGTTGAGGAAATGGAGGAATTGAACAGGTTAGTAGCTAAAATTGTCCAAACAACTAGTCTTGTTGTTCAAGAGATTGTAACAAGGGTCCCTGTAGTTCCCTCTATTGATAATGCTAGTGCAAATTCAAAAACCAATACTACTGAAAAGGCTTTTATCCTAATTAACCCTCCTCCCAATAATACAAATTGTGTTTCCCACAATGCTAATAAAGGAAAGAAACCCCTGGGTGGAGTAAAGATAGATGAAGGAGGTTCATTTAGAAAGGACACACCATAGAATGAGTCTATCTCATTAGTTGATAGGCTGATAAAGGAAAATGAAGAGTTGAAAAAAAGAGTGAAAGAGATGGAATTACTCACTATAAACATTGAGATGTAGAGGAAACTTGGTTTCCTAGAATCCACTTTAAAGGTTCACGTTCTTATGACTCAGAGCCCCTAAGCCCACACATCATTTTAAAGTCCTAATGCAAATGAAAAAACATCATCTAGTGGAAATCCTTCTAGTCCATTCTCACAACCAAAAAACAAGGCCAAAATAGTTCAATTTAATGACCAACATGATTCCCAACCCAGGAGGTTTGAAAAAAATAATGATAGAAGAAGGAATCATGATAACCAAGATGAGGAAGGACCTGGTGGAAGGGGATTATTGCACACCGATAGGTACATGCAACTATGTTTTGAGAACATCCCAGGATATCCAAATAGAGTTCTAGATAATGTAAGGAAGCATGTACCTAAGTTTATTGGTAACAATGCTCTCAGTGGTGGGGACCATTTAAAATATTTTCAAAGTTTTGTAGAAGATTTCAAATTGTGGGATGATGATGTTTCCATGAAATATTTTATGCAATCATTAACTAAAGATGCTAGGGACTAGTATAGGAGCTTTCCCAATGCAAGAATTGGCTCCAAGGACTCTTTCTATCGAATCTTCAAGGATCAATATGGAGACCAAACTGATCCTCAGTTTAGGTTAAATGATTTTAACAATATCACGAAGGGGTGTAATGAATTGGCAATTGAGTTCAATGAAAAGTTACATAAGGAAATATATAAAGTCCATGTTTATTTGAGACCCAATGAAAATGTATGTCTAGTTGTGTACTACAATGCACATGATTTGAAAATGTGTTATCTGCTCAAAGATAATAATCCATAGCACCTGAGAGAAGCCTACAAAATGGCAGTCAATATTGAAAACAATAGGATAACATTAGGTAAAGTGGGAAGAAGGGATGATCCCAAACCTTTGAAGAGCACAAGAGCTCAGAATAAAAAGGAAGGTAAAGTTGCAGCCCCTAATGAAAAAATAGATTAGGTTCTTAGTTTGTTGTAGAAGGTGACCAAGAATGATAAAGCACAATTCCAGAGGAATGAAAGGCCATGGCCAAGATTGCAGGACTATCCCTATCATACTAACTGGCACAATGGGAAGCCGGTTAACAATAATTAGAAGAATATCCAAGGTACACCTAATCCTTTACAAAAGCATTCCACAAATGTTACCGAAGACTTGCCTTGGCGTGGGGTGTGTCAAATTCCTCACTTTGCACAACAATGTGTTGTTGCTAGATTAGTAGAGGAATTACCAGAGGATCAAGAAGGTTATGATTCTCCTCATGAGCAAGAGGGAATTGTGAGCATGCTCATGATAAAATTAGATTTTTCTTGTAATGAATACTCCTTAGATGATGAGCCTAACATAAGTGATGTGGATGTTTAGGGGCAAGAGTTGAGTTCTTACCATCAACAAGTATTTTCAGATGAAGAAAGAGAGAATGACTGCACTATCTACACTCTTGAGTTAGATAATTTGTTTCCTTGAGAAGACCCTCAAATGAGGAAATTGAAAAGTACACAATTGCATTGGATTCTTGGAAAAGGAGTGATCTTCATTCAAGGAATAGAACTATAAGTGGTAATAAGGGTAGTCTTGGTAGTATGTTTATCAAATCGAGCAATGCATAAAACAAAGGAACTAAAAAAGAAAATAAGAAAGAAGAGACAAAACCTAAAGAGGGTAAACAAATGAGAATTTGGGCTAAGAAGGGCACTGAGATGAATATTAATGGTGAAGCTGCTCCTCAGGCTATGAAGGCCAAATATGTGAAGCCCAATGCTGAAAAGGTTGAAAGACAAGGTGAGAAAGTAATTCATACAGAATTTGTACTCCCCGAGTTACCAAATTTCTCTCCAATAGATATGTTTCAAGTATTATCTCAAGTTAAAGTTACAGTCCCACTATTAGAAATTATGAGAATAGATGAGCATAAGAATAAGAAAGTTACTCTCATCAACAATATTACTATGGGTGGTAAGGATAAAGTGGCGGTTGATAAACTTGAATCAAGCAAAAATCAAGAGAAGAATTTTGAGGTCAAAGCAGTGATTGATGAAAATCCTGAAGTATATCAGGGAACCACTATTACTACCAATCCAAGCCAATTCAATCCATTTTTTCTAAGCTTGATCATTGATGGCAAGTTTCTTAGAAATTTAATGATAGATTCAAGGGCTTCAAACAATGTAATGCCAGTAAAAATCATGGAAGAAATGGGCTTGAAGGTTGATAGCACTTATGGAAAGTGTTATGCTATGGACTCAAGGGAAGTTCCTATTATAGGAGTAATCAATATAGTTCAATATAGACTAGCATCCTTCCCTGAGAAGGAGTTATTTATGAGTATCGTGGTGGTTCACATTCCGCCAACTTATGGGATGTTATTGTCAAGACACTAGAGTGCTTCCATGGGTGGGAGTATTCAATGTGACTTATCATTTGCAAATTTTCCAATTGATTAGAAGGATGTTAAGATTGTAAGAGAACCAAGGGTTCACCACATGATTGAATATGTTGAAGAGCCAAAAGAGCCAACAATAATCAATTTTGTAGACACTAGGTTAGACACTTTCTGAGTTGAAGAGTTGAAACAAGAAGAAGAAGAAGTACAACTTGCACTGATTGACAAGGAGTTCCTAGATACACCACAAGAGGATGCTCTTTGGACCATGTACTTTGTTGGAGCTTGTTCTAAAGAGGGCTTAGGTGCAGGGGTCATTCTCATCTCCCCACAAGGTAAAACCTTCAAGTACTCCTTGTTACAATTTGCTTGTACAAATAATGTGGCTGAGTATGAGGCTCTCCTATTTGCGTTGAATTTAGCTTCCAAGCATGGCATTAAGATGCTAAAAGTATTAGGATATTCTTAATTAGTTGTCTCACAGGATAGGTCTAGATTTGTTGCTAAAGATAAAAAGCTTAGGCAATATAGGAATGCAATTTAGGATATTATTGAGGCCTTTGGTTCTTTTGGCATAGACTAGATAGAAAGGGGACAAAATGCCAGGGTTGACTTGTTAGCCAATATTGTTGTTAGATTAGACGATGTCACCTTTTTTGGCATCTCTAGAATAGAAGTACAAACTTGGCCTATAGTGCCCAAAAAAAATTGTAACTGGCAAGTGTTCAATGATGACAATGAGATCTTGAAATTCTTGCATTGCATTGATCAATATGAAAGCCAAGCAATTGATATTGGCTCATTAGTGGTTTAGGTTGATGGAAAGGAGACATTGTTTAGGAATGAGGTAATTTAATTAAAAACAAATAAGATTCCCAAAGGCCTGGTTGGACTATAGAGGGTCTTTGATGGCACTGATAAATCAAATGTTAAGCAAGCATCTACCCATAAGGAAGATTTAGAAGAGATAAGTCTTGGGATAGAGAATTCCCCCAAAAAGGTGTACATAGGCAAGAAGATGAAAACCCATGTGAGAACTATCTCAAGCGCCCTACTAAGGAAATACCGACATGTGTTTACATGGTCATATGATGACCTAAAGGCTTATAGGGAGGATCTATTCTAGCATGAAATCCCTTTGAAACCTGATGTAAAACCTTTTAGAAAAAAATAGAGGCCAATAAATCCTACTCTATAGCCAAAGGTACAAGAAGAAATTGCAAAATTAAGAGATTTTGGGATCATCAATCCAATTAGGCATTCCTCATGGGTTTCAAATTTAGTTCCTATCAAAAAAACAAATGGTGATCTCAGGCTATGTGTATATTTTAGGAATCTTAATGTCGCAGCTTTGAAGGATAATTATCCTTTGCCTAATATGGAGGCCATGTCACAAAAGGTCACAGGATGTGAATTACTCTCAATGATGGATGGATTCTTAGGATATAATTAGGTCATGGTGAGAGAATCAACGCAATTCAAAACCACATTCACTACACCATGGGGAACATACATGTACGTGAGGATGCCATTTGGATTGATCAATGCTGGTGCAACATTTCAAAGAGCCATGGATGTAGCCTTTGTAGATCTTATTAATCTCTTCCTTTCCATATACTAGGATGACCTTACTACTCATAATAAGAAGGAAGATCATTATTCTCATCTAGAGAAGATCTTTATCAGAGCTTTGGAATATGTGATCTCTTTGAATCCCAAGAAATGTCAGTTTGGGGTTAAGGAAGGGAAACTGTTGGGTCACATTGTGTCAAAATATGGGGTCAAAATTGACCCTGAACATGTAGCAACAATTGATAAGATCCCACAATTGAAGAATGACAAGGGAATTCAATCCTTCTTTGGTCAAATTAATTTCCTGAGGTTTGTCACAAATTTGTGTAGAAATTTCTAGGCCAATATCAAAGATGTTAAAGAAGGGCGAGAAGGTGACCTGGTCAGAAGAACCATCACAAGCTTTCCAATCCATTAAACAAGCTATTAAGGAGGCACATGTCCTTAACTCACCTAATTATTCACATCCTTTTCAATTATTTACATTTGCATCATTTCACATTGTTGTAGGGGTGCTTCTATAGAAAAATGATGACGGATATAAGCAACCTATTGCTTTCTTTAGAAAGTCATTACAATTAGCTGAATTAAAATATGATTTGATGGAAAAAAAAAGCTTATCCTTTGGTAAAGGAAGTAAAAAAATTTAGGCCTTACCTCACAGGAGCCAAGATAGTAGGATGTGTGCCAAGTGCAACCTTTAAGGACATTTTCACCTAGCAAGAAACTACAGGGAGGAGATGCAAGTGGATTAATAGAATCCAAGAATTCAACATAGATATCCAAATCACCAAAATGGTTTGAGGCCAAGGTCTTGCAAGGTTAATGGATGAAACTAACTTAGAAGCTAATCAGATTAATCAGCTTGATCATTTGGAAATATCTCCCATCACTGATGTCCAAATGTGTGAATGCTATGAGAATATTGTGAGGTATTTACAGACTATGCAATTCCCAAATAGTATGACAAAGAATGAGAAATGAACTTTAAAGTTGAAATCTATTAGATATGTGATTATTTGAAATAAGTTATGGTGGAGAAATCTAGGTGGGGTCTTGTTAAAATGTGCCAATGCTTCGTAGGCTTTGAAGTTATTGAATCAGATGCACAATGGAGTCTGTGGAGGACATTATATGGAAAAAAATACTACTCATAAAATCATCATAGCTAGTTTTTGGTGGCCCACACTTTTCATAGATGCAAACAAGTTGGTAAGGACATGTGATGCTTGTCAAAGATTTTCTACAAAATTGAAGTTCTCAGGTAATTTACCTTTGAGGCCTATTACAATTTAATCTCCTTTCCAATTGTGGGGGATTGATTTTATTGGAGAAATAGCAGACAAATCAAGTGGAGGATACTCATGGATTGTGGTGGCAACAAATTATTCACTAAGTGGGTTGAAGCCATTCCCACTAAGAGAGCAACTAGCAAAGTTGTTATTGAATTTCTATTGGAGAATATATTAATAAGATTCTGTCTCCCTGAAAATATTGTCTCAGACAATGCAATGTGTTTCCAATCTAAGGAGTTCATTGGGTTCTATGATAAACATGGAATACAAGTTTCATATTCTACCCCATATCATCCAAAAGGGAATGGCCAAGATGATTCAAGCAACAAAAGCTTGATGAAGATTATTAAGAGAATCATTGAGAAGAATAAACTCGCATGGGACTCCAAGTTGAAGTTAGCTTTATGGGAAAATAGAGTGACTGTGAAGAAAGCAACTGGTCATGCACCATTTGACCTAGTGTATGGTATTGCAACAAGGTTACCACAGAATAATTTTCTGCAAATGCATAAGTTTGTACAAGAATATGATGATGACATGTGTGATGAAATGCAATACAAAATTGAAGCCCTAACTAAATTGGATAAAACTAGGAGAGAAGCTCATAAGAAAAACATAAAGTTGTAGCTTCAAGTGAAGAATTTGTATGAAAAAAGGACCACAAAAAGAAAATTTGAAGTTGGTAACATGGTGCTAATGTGGAATTTTAGGGTTGAGGATAAGAGGAAGCATGGAAAGTTTGACCCTTTATAGTTGGCTCCATACCTAATAGCAAACACACATGGTGAAAATTCAGATTTTTTGTAGAGTCTCACTAGTGACCTTCTTGAACTACTAGTACATGGATAGTTCTTGAAGCCATATCTCTCTTGAAATATGTTCTTTTCCATGTACACTATAAATTCTTGTAAATAGTGTATATATGTCTAGTTTGGTCTTGTCTTTTTCCTTGTTCAGGCATGTCCTTCATTTTGGTCTTGGTGTGCTTTAACTAGAGATCGAAGATCTTGCTATGCCTGCAAGAGGCATACATCCCCAGTTGGAGCCACTTGTGGAACCCTAAAAAATTTCCTAGTCCCATTAGTTCCATAGTCAAACATGTGATTTCTCATGACTTGTTGCCACCAGGGTTTAGGGTTTATTGTTTCTATTCACATTTTCACCCTTGGTTATCTTATTGGATTATATTTTTTCATTGACCAGTTGTATCTGATAACCAGTTGCATTAGTAACACCTTATGGTATTCATTGTCATTGTTTAACCGGCCTCAATGCTTAGTTTTCTCGTCGAGCCTAGGAGTTCCCCCTTTTAAAAAATAACTTACGCCCATGTGCATTTTAGCACAACTTAAGTTCACTATCGGTAGTATATCACTCATCGTGTGTCTCTTTGAAGTAGCCCATGTCCACCGCATGATGAGAAAAACACTATCTCTCTTACCATGTATTCATCGCCCATTGCTTGTTCCATTGTCACTGCGAAAAGGAAACCCTTGATGAGTGATGCAGTTAATCCCTTAACCCATTTCTGGCTTTATTACTATCGTCGATTGTTTCATGCCTTCTAAAAAGGAACCTATGACTTCCAATGGGTTAATTTTCTCCCCATCACTTGAGATTGGAGCATCGTGAGTTGAGACCATTTGATGAAAAGTGAAAGAGCGATGACCAATGTGAATGAGTTTGTGGCTAGAAACCTTCCACAATCAAGATCAATGGTTGACATCTCATCTCTGGGTTCATTGCTGTCACTTGATGAGATTCCAAAGCAAAATTGGAAGTATCGATGGCTGATGTAGATAGAATATGAGGAGGTACACATGGTAGCTCTTTGGTTCATCATTTGGTACCTATCAAATCACCCAAAGGGGCCCATGGGGATAGTGGAATCATTCAAACCATTGGATGAAATCTTCAAATGTGTAAATCAACCACTCAAATTCAAACAAGAACAACCAACTAATAGAGTAATTGATCTCACTCATGCGAGCTTTCTCGTGCCATTAATGGTGAACTTACTCAACCAAATTGTTGTAAAAGTGTCTGTTGTTGGGATTCTATCTCATTCTAACATATGCGGAGCTAAAGAAGATATCAGAGTGACAAGAACCGAGGCAAAGAAAAGTTGCAGAGAATTTCCTGGGTAAGCCATCATTGAACCCCACAAATTTTCCTTGTTATTTTGCAAGAATTGGTGTAGTAAGTCAAAATGTTTGAATTGTCTTCAAGGGTAAATTAGGGTTCTAGATCGTCTTGGCTAGTTTAAATTTCTAATTGGGGAAATATAAAAAAGGGTATAACTCTGCTCAAATTTTAAAATATTAGGTGTATAATATCAATTCCAAACCCAATTTGCATTTAGACCTAAAAACCCTAGCCAAGTCAAAATGAGTTAGCCTGGCGAGTCATCGTCTTCTAAGTCCACACCCAAAAGGGAAAAAAAAAATGTTTCCCATGACATGCCATAAAGATCTGAAGGAACTAATAGGGAAAAGGGGAAACCAAAGAGCTATGTCCATTTCATGGACAAGTTTCAACCTACAAATGTTAAGGCAAGTGGCAAGGCCACTAGGGAAGGAGTGTTGACTACCAATTTCAAGGACCTTGCAGTAGGAATTGGTGACATTATTGTTCCAGAGCCCAGGTGGGATTTGTTATTGTATACTTTTAAGAATATCACCAAGTAATCACATCAACTCATAATAATCAGCTACATAAAAATTAGGATAAGAACAGTCACAAGATAATCACATAATAGTCATAATTAGGTAGTCACATAGTGCTCATGATAGGGTTAGTCTTATCCTTACCTTCACAAATAGTCCATCATTAGCACATACCTTTAAATCTCTCTATTATTTTACCTTCATCTCCAAGTTCCAAAGTTGACTACTTGCACATCCATGGTGAGAATGGTGGGGCACTACATAGTCCTCAGAACGAGCTATCCATCGAATATAATTTTAATATGTTTTTATTTTATTATATATTTTTTAGTTTGATTAAACATAAGTTTTTCACCAAAAATCAAGCTCTTTGTTCTGCACATATGGAAAAATAGTAGATTATGAAAATAAAATTCTAAAATATATGTTTAGGCTAGGTATTGATGTTCTTGATCTAGTAAAAAAAAATTAGAATTTCGATACATACAAAAAAAGTTATGTTGTATATGGTCCGCCTATGTGTGAATTGTAATTTGTTTGACTTCGAAACTTGATTAAGGAAAAAATATTCAATAAAACACTATGAAACCAAATGAAATTGTTAGATATTGTAGTTACAAATCTAAATTTGAAAAAATTAGAAATTTATCCTTCATAGAAAAAAGTTATGTTGTTTACGGTGTGCATCACTCCTTAAAAATGGTGTTTACTATAAAAACTAGTTTTCAAAGGAGATGGAAAAAGAAATGCAGTCTGATTCAGAAAATTTTTAAAAATATATATTTAGAATGTACAGAAAAAATGTCACAAATCACTAGTTTGCATCATCTTCAAATTCCTCATGGTTTAGCAGCTATAGGTGCCCAAAAGTGAATATTTAGTTAAAAAAAATCAATTCAATGTCTAGTTTTCCCAAAAATTATAAACCAGTATTGCAGGATCACCCAATCATTTCAATATAAATTTTGGCCAAAAAGTGTAACCCACTATTGTGGGATCACCCATTAGTTGTACTCTTCCACTCATGCAAGAAAAATCTCTTTTGATGGCCAACAATGTGCCAAGATTGCTCTATGTGAAGCAAATGATTTGAGTGCCCACCCTTAGTCCATTTATCAACATCCTTAGAAAATATTTCCAAACCCATTTTTATCTTCATCAACCCATCTATACTAGTATTCATCATATCAATATTCAAAAATCCATCTTCAATAATAGGGTAAATGATGGGAGGTAATATACTACTAAAACCAATCCTCCATTCTTTACATTCCTTCATCTCACCCTCCTCATTCATTACTGATTTAGGAGCTAGAAGAAATCTAGACACAACATTTAGTTTCTCTCGCAACTTCAAGTTTTCATTATTAAATTTTGACAATCAACTTCTAATTATTTTACCCTAGCTTCAATGAACATAACTAAATTAACTATCAGTGTGGTAGCTTGCAAGGAACTAGTATAATTCATTCTTCTAACAATCAAGTTGCTAGTAAATTCATTTGTGTCATCAATGACCTTTGGCTTGTTGGTCTCAGGGAAGATTAACTAGATGGCTAGGGTTTCATGCCTTTGGTTGAACCATGAGGAAAAATATAATGCATTTGCTTTTTCTTCTGATGTCAACACTAGGTTTTTTTTATCAATTTCTTATAATTTTATCAAATATAATTGCAGATGATATATCCCTACCTGGTAGTAATAGGAAACCACCCTTCTTCACAAGCTCTCTTCCCTTTTCAAGTCTACCATCTCCTTGTTTACCTTATCCCAAAACTAAGTGATGAATTTATTTATTTTATCCTTAGTGAGAGTCTGATTATCCAAAGTTTCGTTCAACTCCTCACCTTTGATTTTTAGGATATATTCCCTAAATTCTCTTATGGTGATGAATTTGTCATCCTCCATAAATTCATAGCATGCAAGTGCTCTTACATCACCCACCACTTGATCACCCATATCAAAATTGATCAACATCCTATAGGTGGATGCTCTTTCTACAACAACTCTTCTAAGAGGATGCACTACCTAAAGAAAATTTGAATCTTTTGGTAATTCACTTGGGTCAATCTGATAATCAACCAAAGACCTAGTAGGTAGAGCTATGTGTTATATAGGTGCAACATTCTCTAGTATATTTTTCTTTGTTGTATGTCATGAAGAGGGACCAGGTTCATCCTTTTGTGGAATTTTCAATGGCATATTGTCCATTAGATTAGATGTTTCATCCAACACCATCATTATTCTCAGGATTGGATCTTGGATATTTGTATATGATCCCTTATAAGAAGGATCCACTCCTTTACTTCTCTCTTTAGCCATCTGAATTTTAACCCATGTCTCCATAATTTGTGTGGATTTTGAAGTAGAGAGGCAATTCTTGATTAGATCCTCAACATGATCAAACACATGAACGAATGAAAATAATTTTTACTGTGTCCTTGCATTATGAATGAAATGTTCAAGATAATTTTTTTTGACCTTATCACACTTCATCCTATATGGTATCCACTTTTTGAGAATCAATTCCAACCCTTCTCTAGATGTGACCATGAAGTATGAGAATTTGAGAGTGGAAGGTAGAATTACATGTTTCTTATAAATTTTTAAATTAATTTTGTCTACCTTATTCAATTGCCAAATTATTTCCAAATATGCAATTCTATCAAGAACTGATTTTGCCAAAATATGTGGGGTAACCAGGGAACCATAAACCTTGATGATGGTGGAGTATGAGTGGAAGAAACAATCTCCCTAGTTCTGGTCAAACCCCAACTCTAGTTTGAGCTACTTTGGCCTCAAAAAACTCCTTATTTTCATTGATAGACCCCAATCAATAGAAAACTCCAAATTCCTAAGGACACTTTTGATAAAATATTTCTAAAAAATGCAATAGTTGGTAGTCTCACAATTTTTGTCCCAAATGTATACCCATTCCTGAATAGGGAGCACAAATCCATGTTCCTTGAAGGCTTTGACCTTTATCTTAGGGTCTCTGATCCTTTTCCTAGAATAAAGAAACACATGAAACAATAAGGAACACCACTTAAAGTGTCCAATGTTAGAATCCCTGTTAAGGCACTTAAAGCCTTGTGAAGCTCCCTTGTAACATACCCTACATAATTATAAGGTCTTTTTACATCCATACTCTGGATGTCAATGACCAAACCATCAAATTTATTAGCATTTAAATTATGCAATCAATTCCAAAAACTTGACACAAAGTAAAGTAGGTTTTCTAAAAGTAGTCTTCAAAAACATCAAAGTTGAATGGTTTAAGGTCTCCCCTAGTAAACCTATAAATTTCTCCATTTGACCCCCTAGGCTTGAAACTAGGTAACCATATTACCCTATAGTTGTCTCTCAACCTTTGATATTCCCTTTCCAATGCCCCTAGATCAATGGAAAATCAGGTATTCATATCTAAACCAAAAAAATCACATATGCATTCTAAAGGGAACACATTCTACCGACAAGGGGGGGTGAATCACTAGATCTACTTAAGTCAAGATTCTCAACTTAAACATTACTTGTCAGATGATGCAACTTTAAAAAAAAATAGTGTTATATAGATTTTCAGCATGAAGATCACTTAAGCAAACACAAAAAAGATAACACTAGATATAGGTGGAAACCCAAGATGGAAAAAACCATAGTGAGAATAGTTGCTTGTAGCTACTACCCAAATCTAGCCTCACATTGTAGAAATATAAATGACTGAGATTACAACATGAAGTGGGAAACAACCTACTAGAGACACCAATACCCTATTGAATTTCTAGGCACCAACCTACTGGAGACACCAATCCCCACTGAAACAATACAAGTAGAACACCAATCCTACCAGAATACAAAAATAATGGAGGATTTGAAATTTAACTTTGATGTGTACCAAATTCACATCTGAGAATCTTACACATTGAGAATGATCTTATGATATTGGAACTCCCTCTTTTCTTCATAGTTTTGTACTCAAAATCGCCTTGCTTGATCACAACTAATACAACTAATCATACACCCATTCACACACACATACACTTGATGCATCTAAACATTTGAAATATATACATGACACTACATTAACACTCTTCTATGTTGGTAAGAGATCAACACAAAACCATGTTGACATAAGATGGACCTAAATTCAAATTTCATGAAACATGTAATATAATGGTCCAAACACAAATTTCTTTCCATCAAAATAGATTGATGTCGTTCACCACCACAGGGACCTGAAGAAGATCCTATCCTTACTCTACATGCAATAAGTTAATTATGTACGCTACTAGCCATTACCGCACACACCTTGAACTTTAAATAGGAATAGATAATTCTCTGACACTCCAAGCTTATTGTGCACTAAATATATCCTACAAAATTTTAGGAAATTTATAAAACAAGTGTAGGCATACTCTCCTTTTGAACTGCAAAGAAAACATGCATTTTTGAAGGAAATTCCAACCATATTTAGAAATTTATCTACCTAAAAGATATCCTTGAACTAACTTCTAGACCACCAAACTCATATTGACTGCATACCTAATATGATATAATAAATACACCAACTATTTGAAGGTAGTCACATCTCAATTAAACTTCATGTATGTTACTTGATATATGATATGACTGATTAGACAACCTCCACACTGATAACCAACATGCTTTCTAAACATAGCACTTTAAGTCAATGGAATATAATGATAATTCAAGTATGATACTTCTAGTACTCATACAATCTCTTTCATCTTTGAAATTCTTGACATCCTTTGATAACAACTGTTAGCATCCTTTGAAAAATCCTTTGTTGAATCAATGATAACCTATGTTCAACAATCTCCCCCTTTTACATTGATGGCACATAGAAAATTTTTGGGGCCACCAAACACATCATAATAACATGCCTGAATGATTTCTTGGCTATATCATTTACTCCCCCTATGAAAGACATGGTATTATGAGATTATTCTTTTTGAGCAATTTAGCATTCTAAACTTACTTTCTCTTTAATTTAGCATCTTCTAAATTCAGAATTTTGAGCCTACTCTCTCCCCTTTTGACATCAATCGCAAAGGTTCAACGTACCTATTTTGACATCCACTGACTCCCCCTAAGATGAGGCACCATTTTTGCAACCCTTTCCAAATTTATTGGTACACTACACTATCCAAAAACATGTTCCTCGGATATACTCCTCCTAATTCCATGCTTTACTACCTTTGAAATTATTTTGCAAGAGATCCAACCCTTCTTGTAGTAGGGATAAAAAACTCACCCTAACCTTGTGCTTCATCTTGAGTGAAGAGGAGGGATCAACAACTCCCAACTTCCTAAGGAAGTGGCTTGATGAATACATCTGCAACTTTCTCTTTTATATCCACATATTCCAATCTCACTTCCTTGTCTGCAACCTTCTCCATCAAGAGATGATACTTGATTACAATGTGTTTTGTTCTTGAGTGTATCATTAGATTCTTTGAAATATTTATTGCATTAATTTTATCGCAAAGAATAGTGATAGGATCTTCAAACTTAACCTTCATCTCCTTCAAATTTTCTTCATCCAAATCACCTAAGGACAACATGATGTTGTAGCAATGCATTTTTTTTTCTATAAATAAAGAAACTAGTTCTTGCTTCTTACTCAACCAGGACACCAAACTGTCACCAAGGAAGAATGCACCACCACTTGTTCTCTACTGGTCATCAACACATCTACCTAATCTGCATCTATGTATGCAGTTAGAGTTAAATTATCACTCTTTGGATGCAACAATCCAAAATATTTAGTAGTATTTACTGCTTTAACATGAGTCTCTCTACGTGTTTCCTAAAATATGGCAACCATTCCAACTTCTTGCATGATATCTGGTCCAAATGTTGTCACATTAAACAAACTACCAATCATAGACCTGTACAAAGTCTAATCTATTGAAGAAGATGTCTCTTCAAATTCTATGCCTTCAAATTGAGCATACCCTTTACATACAAGTCATTCCTTGTTTCTAAACACTTCACCTCATTCATTTAGCTTGTTTTTGAACACCCACTTTGTTTCAATCACATTCTTGTCTTTAGTTCTTGGGACAAGCTCCAAAGTTTCATTCTTCATGATATGATTTAGTTTTTCCTCCATGGCTTCTATCCATCCTTATTCTTTTCTTGCTTCTTTGTATGACTTAGGTTCTATATTTGATAGTAAATCTAAGTGTCCTTGCTCACCTAATCTCCCAAGTTTCTTTTGAGTCTAAACCCCACTATCTTTATCTCCTATGATTTGGTCTTCAAAATGACTTTTTTGAACATACTTTGCTATAGTTTTTTGTAGCAACTTCTAAATATTGAATATTACTCTGAATTGGTTATTCATCATCTTCTACTTCTAGAATGCTAGTAGACAGACTAGTCACATCAACTCTCATATTTTCACTTTCAACTATCTTCTTCAATATTTTGTTATAACATCTATAAGCTTTACTTCTCAAGGAATAACCAAGAAAAATACCTTCATCTGATCTACAATAAAACTTAACTAAATGTTCTTCATCTCTCTGGATATAGCACTTGGGTATGTGCAGGATCATCATGGAAAAAATAGGCCCCTAAGTGGCAAAAAAATTAAAAAAATCAGAGTTAGGCAACTTAACGTAAAAATTTGAATAAGTTATCTATATTATTTCAAAAATATGTAAGAATAGAATCTATAGAAAGTTGAATGTATTTTTGAAACTACTCAGTTTATTTTTAAAAATATATCTATTTGGTGAAAATTTAAAATTTCAATGTAGTGGTACTTAAATTCCAGGGAAAAATAAGAAGTAGGTGTTTGTCTAACCACCTCGACCACAATAAAATGATAATATTTTTTTATAAGATTTTAGATATAAGTAGAGGACCTATGTCCGAAGTGATGCATATTTTTCAAATTTTTCCAAGCAAATAATTATGAATTTTTATTACAAATTTTAAAATATGCAACTGCTGTCCGATCACCTTAACTTGGTCAAACTTCATCTAATTTGTTTTTTTTAATCAGTATGGATGACACATGTCAGATTGAAAAAAATGTGATACTATTTGAAAGCTATAGATGTTTTTCAATCAGCCTATCAATCAAGACTTTAGTGATACTGAGAATCTCCTTTAAAAACCCTTTTCGTTTCATCAATTTTGGGTTAAAAAAAATTCATCAGCCACATACCCTACACATACCCATCATATCACCACTTTTTGGCCCATCATGATCCTGCACATACCCTATCATTTTTTTTAATGTAATTTCTATATATTAATGTCTTTACTTCTTATTCTAATAGATAAGAATTGACCAAGAACTAAACCCTAGGAGGAGCACTAGGAGCACTCCTCGACTACAACATAAACGAATGACAGACATATCGCCATCCGATTGACAAGCAAAGGGAAATTTTTTATTTCGAGAGCATGGAAAGCAATGATTTTTTATTTCAGAGCCCTTTGTTGTATGCTTATATGGCATTTTTGTACATATTTTGTATTGGATATATTTGATATTATATGCCTATATGGCTATATTGTACCTATATTTTATACTTATATCAACATATATTGATGTATTCCTACATGGATATTTGGTTAATACAAATCTTTTTTATCAATGGTGTCCATATTTGCATTATAAATCCATGGTTCAATAGATATGAGTTACATGTATTCAAGTGTATACTTTACAACATACGTGTATACTTTGTGACTTACATGTATTCCAATGTATACTTTGTGACTTACATGTTTTCATGTGTATACCTTGTATTCATGCATATACTTTGTATTAATTTGTGTATACTATGTATTTGTGTTTATACTTCAAGGCTTACATGATTTTGAGTACTTGTGCTTCCCTTATTCACATGTACATGCTTGACTTATTCACATGTATACTTATTAATTGGTTAGCCCTAGTATTGATCATTGTTGTCCTTCATGGTTTGTCTTGAATATTAATTGATTGATGTTAAACAACTTTATTAGTCGATGCTAAACAACTTCAATATTTTTAGGAATACTAGTAGAGTTACAAATTCCAAAATTGCACAAATTAAAAAGAAAAGATTAACTATAAATAAATGCATTGATTATTAACTTGATAATTGATTAGGAATGAGTATAAAATAAATCAAGAGATGAGCCTTCTAGAATGGCAACTACCAACTAGAAAATAGGCAAAGCATTCCCAATACTTTGAAAGTAATAATCCACCCAAAATTGCAACGGGAGAGAAGTGATGCAAAGTAGTGAGACCTTCAATTACTAATCAAAAATTCAACTAATTTCAACAAGGCTTCAATCTCCAAAACCCTAACTAGGGTGATTCCCTTCACAACTTCACCATTTGCTTAATAGGTCTGCAGACCTAGTTTCTTGGACCTATCTCACAACTCCACTCTCAAACCCACTAACCAATTATATTTTTAGAAACCCTTTAAGGCATACCAAAACATATCTCAAAATCTCATATAACTCTTTTGGAACAAATCCCTCAAATTGATGCTTCTACGTTGTCCCCTTAAACCAAATAGGCCTAATTTACAAAGAAAATATCCTCTAAAAAAATTTCCAATGCCAAATACCTATGGATAGTCATTTACCAATCTATAAAACCACCAAATCTATTATTTTTAGCCAGTGAACCGCTCACTAATTCCACTTTATACAAAACCCTCATTTTTAGCATGTGACAAAGGGGTTTACTGAAAATACCACTTCCCAACTTCTTTAGACTTCAACAATGTATCAAACATGCTTCAAATGGCTTGCACATGCTTAATATATCACCAAAATTTGTTTCCCCAAGATTTTTCCTCACCTACCCACCTTTAACCATCAAATTTCACTTAAAATATTCAAATTTGACAACTAGGGCATCATGCTCAAACCCCCAAATGACCAATCCTACTCCCAAAACCATTCATTCAACTAAATCCTACCATATTGAACCCATTCCACTCAGCTATAGGAGTTACTGTCAGTGGAATGGGCCATAATCACATTTTTATGTCTTCAAAACCTTAAAATTGGAGTTTCAGACCAGCCTACAGGGAAAACTCAATAAGATTCTACACCCAAATGGGAATGTCTCAAACTCAGTCAAAATGATAAATACGACACTGAAACAAGAATTCAAATCAATTTTGAGTCACCATCAAGTCGTACAGGCCATGCAACTACTCTGTAACAACAATATTCAATAGAAAAGATATAGAATTTCAATGAAAATAGGAGCTTTATTATTCAATCTTTTAGAAAACCTCCAAAAACCTTAACCAACCTATTACAACTATTCTAGCTACCCTTTGAATGCCCGTGACCATTGAGCTTCCTTAATTTTACATTTTTTTTGCACTTTTACAACTTTTCAATATTGCACTTTTGACAATTTTGCAAAAATGTGACAATATAAACTCAATGACTCTTAATTACACATTAGATGGTCTATTAGGACCTTATTTAATTGAAAAAAACTTGAACACACCTAAAAGTATCAAAAGATCTCATTTGAAAATATTAACACAAAATGCATTTGGTGCCCCTGCACCAAGAAGGCTTATTTAAGATCCTTGAGCAATGTATTTTCTAATGCTCCCTTGTTCTTACATATCTCAATTCAGTTTAATCCAAAGAGTTCCATGAAATTCTTTATCTAAAAGAAAAAAACACATTTTCAATTGGTATTCCATGAAATTATTCATAAAAAGATTCCAATATATTTAATCATTTGATTGTAACAACTCAATTAAGCAAATGATACATAATTTTCACAACACTTGCAAAACATAATATTCATAGTAGATGAAGTAGTGTTTTGGTGCAAAAGAGGACCATTCCTAGCCTAAATGTACCTATCGGGATGCATTGGAGTAGTTTGTTTGGTCACATGAATTGCAAAACGAAAGTTGCACCACTTTGCAACTTTACACTGCTTGCATTTGACACTTTTTTCATCAAGTGAAAGCTGGACACCAGGGGAAAATGACTCTGAGATTTAAAAACCGAAAGAAGTTATTGTAGAGGGTCCCAACACAATCCCATAGGCTTAAACGAAGAGTTCATAAGCATCATGGTTTTTGAGTAATATCCCATCAAAGATTGCTTCCCTTTTGCACTTTGGACCCTTAAGGGATCGAGTCGGTTGAACGTAGCTCAGAGCGATTCTATATGTTTGGGTGCGAAAGAAGACAATTCCTAGTGTAAACATACCCATCTAGATGCTTTGGAATAGTCTATTTGGTCACATGAGTTGCAGAACAAAATTTACACCACTTTGCAACTTTCAACTACTTGCATTTGACAACTTTTTCCCCAAGTGAAAATTCACCACCACGGGTAAATGCCTCCGAGATAGTGAAAATTGAGAGAGGTTATTATAGAGGGGCACAATGCAATCCCATAAGATCAGATGAGAAGTTTCTAAGAATCATGGTATCCAAGTAACAACATGTTGAAGTTTGCAGCCATTTTGCATTTTGGACTCTTAAGGGATCGATCTGGTTGAACGTAGCTCAAAGTGATTCCACATGTTTTGGTGTGAAAGTGGACCATGCCTAGTGTAAACATACCTATTTAGATGCATTGGAATAGTCTGTTTGGTCACATGAGTTGCAAAACGAAATTTGTACCACTTTGCAACATTCAACTACTTGCATTTGACAAATTTTTCCCCAAGTGAAATTTTCCACCATGAGAAAATGCCTCTGAAATAGTGAAAATTGAGAGAGGTTATTTTAGAGGGGCCCAATTTGATTCCATAAGATCATAAACGAAGTTTCTAAGAATCACGGTATCCGAGTAACAACATGTTGAAGTTTGCAACCATTTTGCACTTTGGACTCTAAAGGGATTGATCCGATTGAACATAGCTCAGAGCAATTTTGTGTGTTTGGGTGCAAAAGAGCACCATTCCTAGCATAAAAATACCTATTCAAATGCATTGGAATATTCCATTTGGTCACACGAGTTGCAAAATAAAAGTTGCACCACTTTGCAACTTTCAACTTCTAGCATTTGACAACTTTTTCCCCAAGTGAAAATTTGCCACCATGGGAAAATTCCTTTGAGATAGCAAAAAAAGAGAGGTTATTGTAGAGGGGCCCAATGTGATCTCATAGGCTCAAATGAGAAGTTTCTAAGCATCACGGTATTTGAATAACAACATGCTGAAGTTTGCAACCATTTTGCACTTTGGACTCTTAAGGGATCGATCTGGTTGAATGTAGCTCAGAGAAATTCCTCGTGTTTGGGTGTGAAAGAGGACCATTCCTAGCATAAACATATCTATTTGGATGCATTGGAATAGTCTGTTTGGTCACACGAGTTGTAAAATGAAAGTTGCACCACTTTTCAACTTTGCACTGCTTGCATTTAACACTTTTTTCATCAAGTGAAAACTAGACACCACGGGAAAACCACTCAGAGATAGCAAAAATTGAGAGAGTTTATTGTAGAGGGGACCAAATTGATCCCATAGGCTTAGATAAGAAGTTTCTAAGCATCATGATATCTGAGTAACACAATGTTAAAATTTGCAGCCATTTTGCACTTTGGACTCTTAAGGGATTGATCCAGTTGAACGTAGTTCAGAGTGATTATGTGTGTTTGGGTGTGAAAGAGGACCATTCCTAGCATAAAAATACCTATTTTGATGTGTTGGAATAGTCTATCTGGTCACATGAGTTGTAGAACGAAAGTTGCACCACTTTGCAACTTCGCATTGCTTACATTTGACACTTTTTCCATCAAGTGAAAACTGGACACCATGGGAAAACTACTCTGAGATTAAAAAAAAAAAGAGAGAGGTTATTGTAGAAGGGCCTAACATGATATTGTAAGCTTAGATGAATATTTTTTAAGCACAATAGTTTCCAAGTAATAGCTTGTAAAAGACTGTTGCCCTTTTGCACTTTGGACCCTTAAGGGATCGAGTCAGTTGAACGTAGTTCATAGCGATTTGGTGTGTTTGGGTGTGAAAGAGGAACATTTCTAGTGTAAATGTACCTATATGAATGCATTGAAATAGTTCATTTGGTCAAATGAGTTATAGAACGAGAGTTGCACCATTTTGCAACTTTACACGACTTGCATTTGACATGTTTTCCATCAACTAAAAACTGGACACCACGGGAAAACGGTTCTGAGATAACAAAAACCAAGAGAGGTTATTGTAGAAGGGCCCAACACAATCCCATAGGATTAGATGAAGAGTTCTTAAGCATAATAGTTTTCAAGTAATAGTTTGTCAAAGATTGTTTCCTTTTTGCACTTTGGACTCTTAAGGGATCAATCCAGTTGAACATAGTTCGAAGTGATTTCGCGTGTTTGGGTGCAAAAGAGGACTATTCGTAGCGTAGATGTACCCATTTGGATGCGTTGAAATAGTCCATTTGGTCACACAAGTTGCATAATGAAAGTTGCACCACTTTGCAACTTTATATTGCTTGCAATTGACACTTTTTCCATCAAATCAAAATTGGACACCATAAAAAAATGACTCTGAGATAACAAAAAATGAGAGAGGTTATTATAGAGGTGCCCTACATGATCCTAATGCCTCAGACAAGATTCCCATAACCAACATGGTATCTAAATAACAGGCCGTAAAAAATTGTTGCATTTTTGCAATTTGGATTGTTAAGGGATTACGTTGTTTGAATTACAAATGTTTGAGAGAAGCAATAAATTTTGATGTAGAGTAGGGAGGAAATCAATCTACAATCACAATTCAAGCCTTTAGAAACAACTTTGCAACCCTTTTAAACCTATCTCTCCAACTCCTCACAAATTAACTCAAATTCCCTTGTAGGTTTGTAGACCTAGTTTCTATACCAAAACTCTAAGATCCAATCTCAAACTCACTAACCAATTGTATTTTCAGACACTCTTTAACATCTTACAAATCATATCTCAAAAGAAACATAGGTCATTTTGGACCAACTTCTCTAAAATCATGCAACTACACTTTCCTAGACCTCAATTAGGTCACTTTAACAAAGCATCACCCACTCAAACACCTTTCCAACCCTAAATCTTTATGGATAGTAACTTAATAGTCTAAAAAACCTCAAGATCTACAACTTTTGATCAAATAATCACTTCCTATGACACCAAAACATGAAACCCTCACTTTATGCCATTCCAAAGGGGTTTATTGAAAAACATTGTTCCAAGCTTCTACATAGCCAACCAAGGCCTCAAAAACCTTTAGTTATGTTTGCACATGCTTGAAGGTTCATCAAAATCTACTTCCCCCAAGATTTTCTGCAACTTCCCTCCTCTAACCATCAAATTTCACTCAAAATACATAGTTTGACAATTAGGGCATCATGCCCAAGCACTCAACTCGCCTTCCCTACCCTTCCAAAGCTTCAAAAACTTGAATATATCCCTTCTCATTCCAAATCAATCATCTCCCAATATTTCCTAAGACAATTTCACCAAAAACCAACATCTAAACTCCATTTTAAAGCCAAAATTCACTCAATTTCCTCTAGGAAAACAACCAAAAACACTCCTAAACATTTTCCCTACTCCTAAATCTTATTCCCACATCTAATCCTACCATTTTGGACTCATTCCACTAAGCCATAGAGAGAAAAACTAGGTGGAATGAGTCATTTATTGATTTTTAGCCTTCAAACCCTTATGACTGGCTGCACAAACCCACAATTAGCAATTTGACAATAAAATTCTTAAAACTAAATGAATTTCCTTCACTCCAAAGAAAAAATGTTGCTAACACCTATCTCTACCAATTGGAAAATCTTTCATGACATAATAATTTTGTACGGCCAAGTATAATAGTCTACAACAGAAAAATACAATGAAACATACAAAATTACAAGAGAAATTAGGGGATTTTTATTGTTTTTCCTTCACAAAAACCTTCAACAACCTCTTCCTTCGAGTTAACAACATATTTAAACCTTAACCAACCTATGAAAGTGGCTCTAACTTCCCTTTTAATTCCCATGATCGTTGGGCTTCTTCAAGTTTACATTTTTTTGCACTTTTTTCACATTGACAACTTTTCAATTTTTGTAATTTTACATCATTTTGACAAATATGAGACATGAACTCCAAAATGACTCCAAAACCAACTAACATGACTTATTACATTATAAATTGGTCTAATATGACCTTATTCAATTGAAATTTGAAACTCAAAACACAAAACTAAATTAATACTTCCATGAACCAAATTTGCTCAATAACCTTTGTGCCCCTGAACCAAATTTCAATATTTGAGTAAATCTCATTACAATGCCTTAGGTACTCCATTCTCATAGATATTTTACAATTTCACATATACATTCAATATTATCTTATAATGTCTACATCATATGTGCTCATGATTAGGTTAACTTCAAATGAGTAACTTGAGATTCCCTCGCTAAGCTTCACACGCTCTTTTATAATGGTTTCAAATAAAAATTGAGATTTGTCAAGATCATCAAAATAAGGATGTTGCATTTCATTTTTGGCTGAGATTCCCTTTGATGGCTCATAAATTAACATTTTCTACAAGGAGAGACAAATCAATTTTTAGTAGTTTACTTACAAATATGCAAAGTAAAAGAAGAAAAAGAAAAAGCATCCAAAATTGAAATGAAATGAAAATAGATTAAAGGCACTTACAAACAACAAATCCACACCATTTGGTTCCAACTCGAGAAAAACAAGGCATAAATCTTGATGCTTCCATTAAGGATAGGCATGATAGGCTCTCAACTTAGTCACTCCTGGTCATACATCTTCACTAGGAGTTCCAAGATACCTATTGCACACAACACCTCTCATGAATAGAATAATTTGAAATTCAAGATGCTCTTATGATGTCTACATCATAGGCATTGATGATAAGGTTAAATTCAAATGAATAACTTGAAATTCCCTCACCACGCTTCACACACACTTTTGTAATGGCTTAAAATCATAATTGAGATTTTTCAAGATCATTAAAATAAGGATGTTGCATTGCTTTTTTGGTTGAGATTCTCTTGGATGGCTCATAAGTCTACATTTTCTACAAGGGGACACCAATCAATTTTTAGCAGGTTACTTACAAATAGGAAAAGTAAAAGAAGATGATAGCATTGGAATCAAACAAATTAATGTGCATACTTATAAATTAATCCAACAAACCATCTGAGTCTGCTCTACTCTTTATTGTGTCAAGTATTGCCTCATGGTCAGACTCACGGACTTCCACAAGTGCCTTGTTTCAAAGTTCTACTCCCCCATATATTTTTTCAAACTAACATTGATGCCACAACAAGCTCGGTAATGAAGAAGTTCCACATGTCAAATTCCTCAACAACCAATGTTTACTACCTTATGTGGGTACCTTCTAAGCCACATTCAATAACAACAACCAAGTTCAGAGGGTACGGATGTTTCTCTCCATCTAACTAGGGCCTCCAATTTATTTTTTTCTCAACACAACACACAAGTAATAGTATGTTCTCTCTCTACGTTCCTCATCTACACACTGCATAAAACATGTCCCATTGATATGCAAAAATCTTTTGGAAATTAGTCAACCTTTTACGTATCACAATTACAGTAAGATAACAATAGGAATTTTAAAAACTAAGCAAGTAGATATATTACCTGGTTGAACTAGATCTGATACGTGGTCAAAGTTGACTGATGATTCCATCTATGTTAGTTCCAATGTTGTTGGAGGGTGATACGTGTGAAGTGGGATAAGATAACTTGTCAACCATTTGTCAACCCACTCCCCTAACTCACAATCATTCTAGGCTTGCATTGTACATAAAGTAAAAAAGCATGACATCTTTCATGTATTGATACTCCATGAACCTACATTTGAGCTAAGGAAAAAGTGTAGCTCACTCAATCTTATTAGTGTATAATAATCCTCATATGGTGCAATGTTAGTATCATCCATCAACCAAAAAAATCTATGAACTGAATATGTACCTTCATTACCTGGACCCATCGAAACATTACACCACTTGATGATTGATCTTGCATCTGTCAACTTTGCATTGTCTTTATACTTTAACTCTTCTCATGCTAATTCTCGTTTCATGCATTCTATTGCACCATCATGCTCCCCCTTTCCATGCCTGACCTCACAAAATTTCCACATATGCACAACACATGTATTGACATGCATACATTATATGCCAACCATATGATATGCCCCTCTGAGCCAAATCACTGTAGAATATCTGGAAGCAACCTTGCTCGAAATCTAGAGAATGTGTGTGATCATCACTAATATAAAAGTGATACTCCCTCAATACCTTCCTTTGGTCCTCTGTACTATCAATTGCATGAATGAATGTTATGTGCAAAAATATCAAAATCTATGTGGAGTTGTAATACTATGACTGCACCTCATGTTGTGGCTATAAAGTGTAGTTCTCTGCAAAGTCAACCACTAATACTATTCTCCCAATTGGAAAGGTTCCCTTGCATAGCTTGAATTGTGTGTCTAGCCATTGAGCTCTATGGGTATGCCTTGCATACTCATACACTATATTGTCACAAAATGACAGCAACCCATACAATCGGAATTTCGCAAATTCAAACTGCTGTTCCTTTTTCTTCTTGAGACCCATCTTTTGTAATGTATGTCATTGTTTTATACTTCCAAAACTCTACTAGTTTTTATCCCACCTCATATGTGCTTTGCATATGTTGACATATTGGCATACGCTGCAAGCCATTGCAACACTTGCATGAACCATCCAAGCATGTTGTCCTGTAGAATATTTGGCCATCCTTTATTTCACATTTTTTTTTTTATAAGAACTATCTTGAAGATGTTGGTGGGGCTTCTATGCCACAATCTTGTAAAACATCATTAGTAGGAAAATCTAAACATATAGAGTGATAAATATCATAATGGTTAGAGACTTCAATATGTAGTCTGCAACAAAATGTAGTGTGTGTAATTTGTCTTGACATAAAAAGGTTTAAGCATTTCAAAATATCTTTGACAAATACTAATTTTAGGATAATCTTGTTAAAATTTATGAAAAAATTGGGTTTGATTCGTATCCAAAAAATGCTTTG
>VDFB02277098.1:0-17803 GCA_007258455.2 Sequoia sempervirens | reverse complement strand
AGTGGAGCAGCTTCATCTAAAAAAAATATACGCTGGGTTATTGGAGGAGTTTGAATGCATGTAGGACTCTATTATTAGTGACCTGCCTTTTTGGGATGAGTTGAAACTTGAAAGTCAACAACATTGAGCAGTATTTTGCCAAAAGACAAAGGCAATGTTGGATCCTATTGCAATCAGGACTGCAGTCAACTTAAATTCTTTGTATAAGGTCGCGTGCAATAAACTTTAATTTTTCTGAATTTATATATTCATGAAACTTCTATCAACTGATAGGAAAGAATAGCAGCAGTTTAAAACAGCAAATTGTATTTTGATTAATATCAGAAATTTCTGTTTGAATATTGCAATTGTAAATTTTACTCTTGATGAATTTTTCAATCTGCATATTTTATGCTGGAAATACGATCCAACACAATATCTAAGCAGACCAACCAGCAAAGGGGGTTATATTAAAAAATACTTCATTGCATACAAAGTGTTTGACAAAATGTCTGTGAGGTAAAAACATCAATATTGCAAGTTTGGAACAAAATATCTTGGTAGGGGTTTTTACAGTGCACAGTTTGCAAGGAGTCTTCCGTGAAGGAGATCTTAAGTTCAAATCCCAGATAACTGATTTTGAAGACCCAAAGACAGGTTTGACTTAATGGTGTGAAAATGTCAGGAAATTGAGAGTTAATGAGTTCTGGAAAACTGAAAAGTCGATGCCTAGAAGAGACCAAAGTTCAAAGTGATTGATAGGTAGTCATATATCAAGTCCACGGATATTGTTAATTTTTGGAAGCCTTCAATAAGTTTCTAAATTGAAAGGCCAAAATATTTGACAATTAAAATCAAAGCTTGGAAAAGTGCAGAAACTATGTGGTTTAAAAACTAGGAGGATTGTGTCTCTAGAAGAAAAAAGATAACTGTGAGAGCTTGAAATGTTGATAACCTAAGTTAGTATTTTAAGAGGTCTATTAGTTTAGAGATGTTCTTAAGGAAAGCCTGGATAGGTCTTTAGAACATCTTTGAGGACAATGATAAAATTGGAGATGGATAGACCTATGAAGAGTTTCTAGACATCAATGACTAGAGGAATGAGAATAACAAGAGCATTACCAATGATACTGTGTACAGTGAAGTCAAGAGACATGTTACATCATATAATGGAATGATACATTTCAAAGGTCCCATAGACCATTTTGGCTTAAAAAATGTTAAAATTCATCATCACAATCACTATAGTGAAGATGGTGCGGCATCATTACAAATGTTTATACTACAAAGTTTGGGAAAGTGGGTTTTTGAGAAATTCTTTATTTTAGAGAGGAAGAAATCTGAATGCTAAACATTTATGTTACCGGTCCTGGTATTGGTTTGGGTTCAGGTTCGCCAATTCAGTTTGCAGATTCAACCAATTTTCTTTTTGGGTTCGGTTTGTTTTGGGATCATTAGTATGAAAACGTATAAATAATTATAAATATATACATATTTACAGCTTAAAATCAAGAATATTAAACAAATATACATATTTTTAATATATAATAACATTTTATAAGCCCTAAGCCCTATACAATATCAATAAAGATCATATGTAATATTAATATTAATACATATTATTAATTTTAAAAATTAATTAACATACATTATTATTAAATTTTTATTGTTAATAATAAAAAATAATTACTACTAATATTAATAACTTAGATGCAATGAGTGTTAAGTGGACCATTCATTATCATGAGAGATGGGTTCTTGTGAACCACTACTCATGAAACATGGGTCAATGAGTTTGACTCGAAACTACACACGAATCCTGATAGCAATATCATAATTAATAACTTATTTAAAATACCTATTCTTTAACTATAGATGATTAGGTCCGTAATTGTTATTAATTAAAAAATAAATAAAATTATAGCACATATAAATAGAATAGTTGACTTCTCATCAATTATTAAAAATATGGCATCTAACAATTATGGCACTTCACTATATTAATATTAATATTAATAGAGTAATTTTTACTCTACTCAATTTTAATATTATATAATTAGGTGCTGTAATGTAGGATACATTTTACCCATATTACAACACCGACAATTATTGCACTTAAATATATACACTCCTTTAAAATACCTATTCTTTAATTTTTACTATTTCCGGACCACAACAATGATTAGATGCTACGATTTGTACAAACTACATGATGTTTCTGGATCCACAAAACTAGGGGAGAGGGCCCAATAGTCGTGCGGGGTCCAATAGTCGTGCACCCAATCGTACATATAATACCCAATAGTCGTTTATATAATGTCCAATAGTTGTGATTTGACTACCCATAACTAAACAAAATGTATGCTTTTGATCTAAAAAGCAACCAATCATGTGATACCACATCAGCGCTCAACTACTCATGATGTAATGCACGAGAATTGGTCTCACTCATTTTTGGGCCTTTGACACCTTGACAAAACGCGATGCTGATGTGGTATCATATTTGATGATGTGGCCTTGAACCTTAGTTATAAGGCAGAGAACTTGCCAAGTAAGCTACAAAAAAATTGCAGGATTTGAAATTCCGACGAGGGGATAATTAGGCCGCTAGGGGTGTACTTCCACTACTGGGCCCTCTCCCCTATAAAGAGTAGAAAAAACAAAGGGCGGATGAACGCAAACAACAAAAAGAGATTTTGAAATATTTTGAACGCTATCCACAAAGGAAAAATGGTGGATTCACGGCATCTAACAATTATGGCACTTGACTATATTAATATTAATAGAATAATTTTTACTCAACTCAATTATAAAAGATACAGCATCTAACAATTATGGCACTTAACTATATTAATATTAATAGAATAGCTTTTACTCAACTCAATTTTAATATTATATAATTAGGTTCCATAATGTAGGATAGCTTTTACCCACATTACAACACTTAACAATTACTGCACTTAAAATATATACATTCCTTTAAAATACTTATTCTTTAATTTTTACCTATGCTACTGGTTCACTGCCTTTTGCCTCCTGGTTCGGGTTCGAAACAGGGTTTGAAATCCTGATTTGGTCCGATAAGGGTTCCACCAGGGTTCGAAAATCAGCCTGTGGGTTCAACCAGGGTTCGAAAACCAGACTGTGGGTTCAATTTCAACGGACCAGGTTCGAACCGGGTAGAACCTAGGAACTTTCACGCCCAGGCTGCGCTTTTTCCAATGTTTTTTGCATTTTTTAATTATTTTTTCAACTTTTTGTTGACTTCTAAAGACTTTTTGCTGTAGAACCCAGTAACTGAGCATGAGAGTGCTAGTGTCAGTGCTAGTGGCAATGCTTGTGCGAGTGCCACCGACGCTATTTATGGTTCTACACAAAATGTAGCATCTAATATGGATGCTGATGATGCTTTTTTTGATGACCCATATGATTGATCAATGATCAATAATGGCTGATTGTAAACACTTGACATTTTTATGTTTGAACTTTAATTTATATCATGACATTTGAGTATCACTAATATTTTTATATTTGACTATGAAAGTGGTGGTGTATTTTTGCTATGTTATTTGACTATTAATATGGTTGTTTATTTTGAACTTAATTACAGCTGCAAATATGTCTATATTTCTGATTTTTATATGTTTTTGTATAACAAACCCAAAACGAACCCAACCCCAAAATTTTTTTTGCCTGAACCTGTAAACCAAACCCTCAAACCCAAACCCAAAGCCAAAACCGAACTGGTAACTTAGATTTTTACTATTTCCGGATCACAACAATGACTAGATGCTACAATTTGTACAGACCCCATGATATTTTTAGACCTGCAAAACTAGAAAGAATAGAAAAAACAAGGGGTGGATAAATGCAATCAACAAAGAGAGATTTTCAAATATTTTAAACACTATTCACGAAGGAAAAATGGTCGATTCACTCCAGCAACAGCAGAAAACATCACGAAATTTGTGATAGGTTTGCTTGGGTTCATCCCTGACGAACCCACAATGTTTTCCCAAAACCCTAGATAGGCTCCCTTGCGAACTGACCTTGGGTCCGTATCCGGGCTGGATTGAACCCGAACCTGCAGTTTCAGGGGACTGAACTGGTAACATAGCTAAACATCATAGACTTTGAAGAGATGAACATAGAACAAATATTGACTCAGTAAAAGTGGGTGTTTAAAACATAGTTGGAAAACTCGCCCCAACAAAAAACTCGCCAAGGGAAAAATTGGAGAGTTTTTAAAACTCGCCAAAAACTCGGAAAAACTTGGGAACTTAAAAAATTGCTTAATAAACATTAAAAAAGACGTTTTTAGCTTTAAGTTCTCCATAGCCAAGTTTTTTGAAAAACTTGGCAAAAACTCGCAAGTTTTTCAAAAAAACTCGGAAAAACTCGTCTGAGAAAAAACTCGCAAGTTTTTCTCAAAAAAACTCTTTTTTTTAAAAAATCGCGAGTTTTTGAAAACTCACTGAAGTTTCTCATGAGTCTGCCAACTATGGTTTAAATCTCTTTAAGATTCAACAAGCCTCAAAATAAAAGTAAATAATTGCCATGAAAATCTGTACAACCATTTTTCATGGCAACTTGTTTAATTCTACTCAAATTCAAAGAAATTGGATATTTCATTTTTTAAACAGAGTCAATGATGGCCCTTTAACTAGGAATGATGAGCAGACAAATGTTGGATATGTGTTGTATACTGTGCATGCTGTTCACCCCTTATAGATTGTACGCCTTGCTATAATTGAGGTGTCTGGGGGGCACTCACAGCCCCTTGGTTGGTAGTATAGGGGTCAGCATCCCTTCATGAAACAGCCCCCAAGGAAATGTTTTTGAGTTTTATGGGTTGTTTTTCTGGTCCATGGTTTTATATCCATTGTATTGTAATACTGCTTTTCAGTATCCTCTATTGATGTACCCATAGATGCTCTCACATGGGTTAGGTTAAAGTACAATTGTGAAATATCTTACTGTATTGTGAACAGTCTAGTTAATACAATAAGTGAGGGCTGATTTTTGCTGGGTTTTACGTTTTCTCCAAAAGTAGGTTTCCTGTGGCAAAGTCTCGTTGTTATACCATCGAGTGTGCTATTATTTCTTTTTGCTGCATTTGAAGATGCTATTAGCGTTGTTTCTCTTGCATAGACTTATCAGTATTAGTATTCTTCTCTTTAATAAAAACCTACAAATCATGATATAAATCTTGTTTGGAAGAAGTAAATTTTGTATTTTCTGTAGCTTTCAAAGGTCAGTAAATTGCACAAAAACGTCAAAAACTGGTTTTTGGGCCTTTATTTAATTATTTACCTAGGTACTTAAGACATTCCTAGGCAATTATGCAGATTAAATTTTTAGGAGTTTGACATGGTTTGGGATATTGAAGTTTGATGAATAATGTGCATGTGTAAACTAGTAGAGCAAAACAGATTTTGCAAGGTCAAGAGCGGCTGCTTGCAAAAGATGAAACAACCTTTTGGTGATGGCATTTGTGGCCCGACAGGCTGTTACAATTGGCATGATTTTAGTGGTTTTAGTAAAGTAAATCAATGAAGAAATTATTTCTTTAAATTAAGCAATGCAAACTATGTTTAGGACAAGATCATATTACCATTGGAATCTTTATATCCTAATCATAGATGGGACACAAGATATGAGGAAATAGTGTTGTCCTCAGGACCTCGGTCCTCATTGAATGTTTGTAACATGTACTATCTCCAAAATACATGGGCTCTGCAGTACGTTGAGAGTAAAGAGAGAGCTCCCTGAATTGGTGATGCAAAATATTCAGAGGGGTAGGCAATGGGCATGCTGGTTGGCAACAACTTTCAAATATCCTATACACAACCACCATTGTGAAATTAAAATATATTATTCCCAACTTCTTTACAAAAATGAAATAAGAACAATAGCATCTGTAGATGCAAAGATAACACAAGGGGAACAGCTAAAGAGAAAGCATTACATAGATCGCTTGAGAAAAACAAATCTAAAAAGCTGCAGCATTAAATATTTTGTTGAAGGTTAATATTGGAAGCCTAAACCAATACAACCCCTTGCTGTGTTTCACTCAATAAACCAAAAAATATGGAATGAACGACTACAAATATTAATCTAATATGCTATCAATCAAAACTTTTCAAAATTTGTGCTTTCCCAAGTTGAGCGTGTCTTCTATGTTATCTCATTGTACATTTGAATTTCTATTTAAATTGAGATTGTTCTTAATTGATTCATCAATAATATTCAACTAGTATTGTATAAATCTTCACCTTTCGTAGAACTTCTAGTATTGATTTTGTATAACACAAAATAAAATGTCAAAGTAGTTTCTTAGGTCACAGCCAAGTGAGACACCAAATTGGTTTACGAAACACCTGTGGAAGCCCACTATGTTTTCTGTTTGCTTTACATATTGTTTAAATGTTGTTGTGCTGGATTTTCTCTCATGACTAAGTAAACTAAAACTTGCTAATCTACTCATACCTAGAGCACTAAATAACACCAATAAGCTAGGTAGAACCCAGAAGGAATGCCATGAAAACCGTGCGGGGGAAAGGCAGGGGCCCAATACGTAATAATTGTGTTCATGATATTGTTATCCTAAATTTTTAACTCGTTTCAAAATTTAGGTAACCAATCAAAATTTTCTTAAAAGCTTGAGATTTTTCTTCTCCAAGGCACGCATTACGAGGTGCAAAGGGTGGAAAATCTCTGTTTCAAGTTGATTAACCTTTGGGCTATTCTTTTTCCTCTTTACGTTTCCGTTTTCGTCGATTTCTGACTTGTTTTTAATGTCTTTTTGGCCAATTTCGGGTTTTCTGAGCAACTCAGCAAATAGGGAAATTTAGACTCAAAAGCAAAATTGTCAAAGTGTTTAAAAAACCCGAAATTGCTTAAGTTGTCTAAAAAGTCCGATTTTTGTTAAAGTCATTTTATTTTGACAAAAAGCAAAATTGCTAAACCTCATAAAAAACCCGATTTTGATTAAATGGCTTAAAAAGTTCGAATTTTTTACAATGTTCATTATGAAAATTGTCTTTTTATCAGAAAAGTGCGAATTGGTCAAAAATGAAATTGTTTAAACCCTCATAAAACCCATCTTATCATTTTGATGTTATTTTTTCAATAATAAACTTTCCTTTAAAGCCCATTTTCTGGGATTCCGCCAGTTGAATCTGTTTTAAGATGATTTCATTTCATGGAGATTTTGGCCTGACCTTTGATGCTTCAAATCGGATTTACCAGAATAGCCATTTTCCGCCTTCTCTAACGCCTATAGGGTTTCTGCTTCGCCGCATTAAGCAACCCTTGTTCCGTGCGCGATTCAGACTCTATTTCTTCAATATTTTAATCGTATTATGATCAGCGTTTCTTTAATCTTTTACATACCACGCTTCTTTATATTATTATGACTCCGCTTGAACGCTATTTATTCTTACGCTGCTTTTCTTAATCCTTTCTGCATCAGCGGCTTATTGTTGTGAGACGAGCAGTATTTTTGCTTAGTTTATCCAAACGCCGCTTTCTACCGTTTTCTTTTATTTTAAATACATTTATTTATTTCAAAAGTTCGCCTTCACACTAAAACGCGTTTTTGTAAAACTACATTTGTATCATGTTACCTCCATTCGCCCTCATTTAGAGATGCGTTTTTCTCATATACATTCACACGCCTTCTCCATTTTATTAAAGTTTTTCCTTCCATTTCATATACTTCCACACTACCATACATGATGCATATTTCCATTTAAATCTGCCTTATGATGAAAACACGTTTTTCATTCTACCATTTCTAGCAATAAACAATTCATTCCATTTTCATTTATCCATCTTTCATGTCGCCTATGCTCATTTCCTTCATTTCACATATCATGCTCATTTCCTTCATTTCATTCATTCGCCACTTCATATATCCATCACTATCTTTCACAAAATAAGAAAATTTCACTTTGTCTCTTATTTCGGGTTTTTAGCCTGAAGATACAATTTCGGGATTTATATTTGAAATAACAATTTTTAAAATTGCCAAGTTCGAAAATTGTTAAATTTCGTAAAAATCCCGATTGCCTTTGAGAAAATTGCCAAAACTCTGAAAAATCCCGAAATTGCAAAAGGCAAAAATTGCTAAAGTGTCAAAAAGTTCCGAAATTGTTCAAGTCACTCAAAAACCCGAATTGCTTTAAAAAGCACAAAAGTTGACCTTTTTGGACGAAATTCCAAATCCAAGTTTTGAGATCTCTTTATCTTGCTGTTTCAAAGAGACAAAATGCCGTTTTCCATTCCACCATTTCATCCATTTCGAATTCATCTTCATTCGCCTTCCATTTTTCTTTCAAGTCCATTTCATTGTTCTAGGGTTTGAGATTCGCCATGTCCACTCACGTTGATGCTGATGATGTGCTGACCTTATGGGATTTTCACCGCAGTCTTGCAGATTCCTGTTCAATGACGGATGAACCAACTTCTCCAGCAGGCAAAAAGATGAAGTATAAGTTCGACAAATATCAAAATGAGATCTCTCCATCTCACGTTGTTTCAAACATCGATGAGATCAAAGATACAGAAATAGGGCATGTTGATATGTCTAATTTTCTTGAAAGGGTTGAGAAATCTACGTCTTCTGATATGCAAAAGTTGCTGAGAAGTCATATCCATCTCGTGGCTTCTTTTCCTGTTGCTGCCCTTGAACCAGAATTCGTCCTTGCATGTGCAGCACGCTTTGATAGACAATCCAGGACAATTAAGGATGATGATGGCAACGTAGTTATCAGACTTGATGCTGAGACAATCAATAGAGTTTTCAGAGTACCTGATGCAACCACTTATTCAGAGATTTCATTAAAGAGTGCTCACAAACATTTTGAGCAGAAAAAGAATGATTGTATTAAACACATCAACTCTAAATGGCTTCTAAAATCACGACCTTGTGCGACCCGTATGCCCAAGTTGTATCGGTCTGATTTTATAGAAGAAGTTAATGACATGATCACTCTTTTGAGCAGAATTGCAGGGTTGAAAGTTTCTAACATGTTTGAAAGCTGGATGTATAAGTTCATAGTTGTCATTAGAAAAGCACAACATCCAATTTTCTGGGGAGAAATAATCAGTGATTGTTTGTGCGAACAGCTTGCACAGGTTCCTACCACTCTGACCTTCTATATGAATTCATATTTGGTCTACATAGCAGCTTCCTTGAGACATTTTCCAGGCTTATCTCCTGAAGGCGACAGATCATTGGTGCCCGTATGGAAATATTATGATCAGCTGACTTTTATTCCAAGTCGAGCGCATTATAGAAGGGTACAAGATGCCTTCTTTGGTTATTTTATGTGTTTGTTTGACA
The DNA here is from genome assembly GCA_007258455.2 of Sequoia sempervirens. Classification (NCBI taxonomy): domain Eukaryota; kingdom Viridiplantae; phylum Streptophyta; class Pinopsida; order Cupressales; family Cupressaceae; genus Sequoia; species Sequoia sempervirens. Next base: position 8,475 of record VDFB02277098.1, on the reverse strand, counting down.
AAGAGTTGGTAAATAACAGGGTGTCAGATGCAGCTTGGAATAAGGTAAATCAATATGGCTGCTTATTCCTTCAATTTCCAACATTCACCTATATGAGAGTTGGCTGCTTTGAAGATCAGCCATATATGCTACCGAGATATCCTACTGATAAGATCATTTTGATGGAGCTAGGAAGGCAGTTGATGTCAGTTCATTCACGTCAAGCTTCACAACATAAATCTGGAATTGGTATTTCTTCACATAATCCATTGGTAATTGGCAGGTATTCTTTGACAACCTCTTCAAGAGCCAAAGCAATGGAAACTGAACTTCAGGAGATAACTTTGAAGAGATTCCAAGCTAGAGTAGATTTTGATTACAGGAGGATGAAGGATAAAATAAAAAGAGTCTTCACTCATGTTCACCGCATCGAAGACATTTGGGCAGACCTTCGGACAGAAAGGGATGTATATAAAATGGATTATTGCAGGCTCACTTTGGAGCAAATCATTGATTTGAATCTAACTTTAATTCCAGAAGGAGTAATTGATGATAAGCAGATTTTGGATCCTGAGTACGAAGAACAGGGAGTTGCTAATGCTCCCATTCCTGCGATTCAATGGTCTCAGAGGGAATCCGTCTCTATCTTTGATAGATTCCAATCAGTCTTGGCGAACACCAATTTTTGGCTCAAAAGCATAGGTGTCAAGACCATCAAAATCAGAGTTAGAGCTGAAGATGACCCAGCTGGTCCTAGAGGATTGAAATCAGAAATTAGGGAACAATCTAAAGAGGGAGCTTCCTCTTCAAGTACCAGAATCAAACTGAAAGTAAGCAGAGCTCCTGAACAACCATTGGATAGTGAAACATTAAAGGGTAAGGAAGTCAATGAAATGCAGATTCAGGTATTAGATCAGCATGAAGAAAACGAGGTTCATGAGACCTCTACTATCCTAAGTGAGATAACTCCTCACATTGAGGCTCCAATACCAGAATCAGCTATATCTCCTTTGTCTCCTATCGACAGTGATGTTGATTCCTTCTCTACCGTTTTTGTTCCTTCTATTCCACCACAAGAGACTTGTAATCAGCCTTCATCTGTAACAAATGCTCTCACGATGAACTTGCCTAGTAATTTCAAGAGTATTTTTGATATCAATCCAATCTTTTCAGCTATGTCAGAAACAACTCTTCCAGAAATTGATACGTCTGTCACGAACTTTGATTGTTTCATGGCCAATCCTAGTTGCAATTTGTCTTCTGAGCAAAACCTTGTTGCTATACAAACTGAGGCACCTTCAAGAATTTCTATTGTATCTCAAACTGAGGCTACTTCTACTGAAACCGCAGTTGCCATTTCAGATGTGACAACCTTGGATCTTCCTCCATGGCTAAATTCAATTGCTCCTAAGAGAAAGAAACAGGCAGTGTCTCCTGATATTTTTGATTTCTGAAAATTGAAGAAACAAAAACCAGTGATTGCAAAGAAAGCCAAAACAGTCTCACAGGTTTTTGTTGACAGCAACAGGATGAAATATGCTGAGATTGCAGAGCCCTTAGTTGATAAACCGCATGAAGAGATGCAGGTATCTGACTACAGGTTCACGAGGGTGGAATTGGGTAAGCAGACTCACGCTAATATGATGCAGGATGCTCAGAGTTCAGTGACAATTCTGACACAAAGCTATAACGAACTCTTAGCTAAAAAGGAAAAGCTCAAAGAAGACAATGCTCAGCTGGTTGCAGTCATTCAGAGGATTACAGGATCATCAGAAGCAGTTGATTCTCTATCTACAGCTCCTCCAAATGAATCAGTTAAACAGTTAGAAAGAATTGCACAAAAGGCCAAGGCAATTGATTCATGGATAACTCAGCTAATTGAGCAAAGTATTCCAATGATTGAGAAGATGTTGCAAGTTTTCAAGAATGTAAGGATAGCAAGGACAAAGTTGAATCAAACTTTAGAAGCCTTCAAGCAAAGTTTAGAAACGCTTGAAAAAGATTTGAAGATCTGGAGTGAGATAAATCAAGTTGATTTATTAATCTTATGCAGCAATTTGGTTTTGCCAAACAGAGAAAAGTACATAGAATTTGAGGAACTCATGACAAATAGATCATTGGTCATTCAAGATCTTATCAAAGATATCCAGGCCACTTTAGAAATGAATGACGAAGTTCAGCAGGATATTCTTTCAAATTTTGAAAAGATCTCATGTACCGTTTTGAATCAAGAAGATGAGTTACTTGAAGCTGATTCAGTTACTTCAGATATGGCAGCCAATCTTCGTCAACAAATGGAATCAGAGCAATTTTCTATGGATTCGATTCAAAAGCTTATCAATCATCAAACAATCCTTGAGAAAATGCAAACTTCTTATGAAGAGCATAGATTGGCAACTATTAGATACTTTGATATAATTCTGAAGACAGTTGCAGTGGCCAAGAATACATTGGGTCCAGATCCGGATGAGTTGAAGACCATCATCAGCAAATTCTTATCTTTCAAAGATAGGAATAAATAAATTAAGTTTTAGATTGTTTTATGTAATTTTACTTTCGACAATATATATGTAAAAACAAATTTTGCAATTGCAAGTGTTCTTTCCTTGCAATTTTCGAAAATGTAATTACGTGTAAAATCTTACAAGACAAATCACAATTTGGATTGTAATTTTGAATAAGTCAATCGCAATTAGTTATCGGTTGAGAGATTTTCTCAAGTTTGTTGAGATCCTCCCACCTTTTTCTCCAGACCTTCTCCTATAAATACTTGAGGGGTCTATTGTAATTTTTATCTTTTTAGCAAGCAAGAAAACTCTGCAGAATTTTATACTCATAAAGTCTTTGAGCTTTATAGTGAAATATTGTAAACTTTCAAGTGATATCAAAAAGCTGGAATTTCAGTCTTTGAGCTGAATTCTTGTTTTGTATCTCAAATGTTCTTATGTCATTTTAGATCAATATCATTTTGTGATTACTTGAAGATTGTTGAAAGTTGCTGAAGAGAGATTCAATTTAAAAATCTGCAGTCTTTGTGCTGTAAATCTGAGAATTGAATTCTTAGTTAGTGTTAGAAATAGAGAAGAATTATAAGTCTTTACGCTCATAGTATTTCTCATTTAGAATAGTTGAAAGCATACATTATAATTTCAGTCTTTGAGCTGTTTTATCTTGTATATTTCCATAAAGTAATCGTTCTGAAAAAAGGTTGATAGGATTTCATTCTTTAAAACTTTGTGCTTATCGAATTGTTTTCCCGTCCCGAAGGAAATAACGGAAGTCTTTGCGCTTTCAGGAAACTTTATTTCCTTTCTCTTAATTTCACTGTATAGCTGTTGTAACAAGTTTTAGTAACATTTACTGTGTCTTTTCTGTGAAGAGAGAAGAACGTAATCTTTCCTGAAACAAGAGGAACGATTGCTGTCCTACCCTTAATTTTATTTAGTTAAAGGGGGAGCCTTCCCTTAATTAGGAGAGTTTAACTCACGTGCTGTGGTTGAAATCTCAATTTTGTACGCTTTCACGAGAATACAAAATTTCCAACCAACACACTCAAACCAATAATCTGCCAATAATTTTAATGCAACACTCACACCCATAAAGAATCAACATTCTCCCCTTTTTATCTGTGACTCCACCACACACGTGAATTAGCTAATACCAACATAAATAATTCTGCTCAGAAACTGCACAAAGAGCTATAACTCAAACAGTGCACCTAACTTCATTTAACATAACAAATTTTTCAAAACAGTGCTACACGTCCTCAGATCCAAAAATACTTTCTAAACACTTCACTACATCAACAACCATCAAATAACATATTTCATCTCAGACCCTCATACAACGAAAATAGTGACATCTTTTACAACAACGACCTCAGACTCCCATGAATACTGTGAATTCCCTCAACAAAAAATGAGAGAGTGTGACTAAACCAGAATCAACTACTTTCGGCACTCCTCTTTACTTTCAGCCCGACTCACTTCAGAATTTTTCTTACCCTGAACACCACAACAATCACCCAGATTAATAATAGAAATAGCCGCTCCACCTGAAATCGTCTACAACACACACCAACATCCTTCACCAACACGATCACCAGAATTATGCCTCTTCAGCAAACAAAAGAAACATACAGTTCAAAGCTATATTGAAAGGTAGCAACAAATATCACATATCCCATACTACACAAAATAGACATGAAGAAGACGTCCTTCTGATATTATCACCCAATGCAGCATACTCCTGAAACTTGATGCCAATACATTTCGCAATAGAGATTCTAGAGGCAAATGGTCCTGTCTTTGCTGCAGCTCAAGCAATAATTGTTATCCACCAAATTTCCATTAGAAGCAACATTAATAAGAAGTCTTCAAAAGGATTAAGCCTTCACAGTATGAGAGAACACATTCATTTCCAGGAAACTTGAAAGCAGCTAATACCAAAATATACAAGCGATGACACTTCACATCTTCTCCATACTAGACCAGAATGAATTCACCGAATGTTTTTCACAGCAAACTCACATCTCACACACTTCCAACCAGAGAATGAACGAATTCAATGATAATGACCCCCGCCAGGAACCAAAGCAATGGCTTGACCTTAAAAGAACATCCTCGGTTCACAAAAATACACCATCAGAATACCTTCAGCTTGATAGTAACCGGTGATAATAAAAGATATCACAGAATTAAAAACACTTCCAATAATAATTCATATAGCCCAATGCCTCCAACATTAAAATACATGACTTCCTCCAGACTTAATTCATTCGCCCAGCATAAGGTTTTTCATTATTTCCTATTACTAGCCGCACGTACTTAGCCCATAATAATAAAATTCTCTGGAAACAATAGACAATAAAATTTTTCAAAGCATAGTCCATAAAGATTCTCATAAATCTGACAGGGATGAAATGCGTCTTAATTTCTTGCCCGCCCAGATTAATATTTGAAGCCATCTTTACTAAATAAGAGCTGCCTCAACTTAAAAGAAACGCCAGCTAAAAATGGAGAAGCCGCCATGAATAACTTGCCAATATTTTTAAAACCTCCCATAATAAAACAACTTCATAAAGTGCTGCCAGGTAACCTTGAAACAGGCCGACATACAAATAAGACTTTTCAACAATAGTCGCCACACAAAATAAAGCCGCCGTTGGTTCAACCTTAAAAGAGACATTTTCTGAGCATATTTAGAGACTTTTGTATCGTCTACCACCTATCACATATGCTGTTTCACAAAGAGTTATGAAGGCATTAAAATATGCCACCACAAACAAAACTTTGATGCTAGGAAAACATTACTCACTACCAGATGCAACATTAGAAACGTTTTCATCCTTTAATATATTAAAGCCGTCCTCCAATATCATATATCCTCCTTCCTATTTTCAGAATATGCCACCTGTAGCAAACCACGACTTCATGCAATAGACGCCACACATAATGTATACAGAATACCCAAAGCAACAAACTCCAGCTGCCACATGAAATCCGCGACTATTTATCTTCAGTCGCCACGCTTAAATTTCATAATGAATCTTCAAAGATGTTGAAATTGAAAAGCCAGAATAAATAGGAGCCGTCACAAAGCTCTCCTATTCATGTCTTATTAAAATATAATCCAAAGTTCGATGCCATAAAAAGCTTAATATAATAAAAATCATCTCCATTGCTCGATGATGCCTAACACACAATATGCTGCAGAGGTTTGTTAAATTAGCCGTCTCAAAACATTCAAAGAGTTCATATATCGAACCATATAAGGATTTATCCAAAAGAGGTCTTGACTTTTCAACAGCTGACAAAAACAATGACAAGTAAGCTAGCAACAAGCTAATGTAGACAAGCAACCAGCTGAAGCATACAGCCAGGTAGCTCAAGCAGGTCAAGCAGGTCAAGCAGGTCAAGTAGCTCAAGCAGCTCAAACACTTAGGCACACAGCTCAACCTTGACATCAATGCCAAACTTATTCCAACATGTTCTTTTATGAACAAGTGCTTTTATGGTATCTATCGAGGTGGGAAGGAGGATGATTGATCTCTAATTCTCAAATTGATGTAGAGTACAAGAACCTCAAATATTTAAATATACTGTTCTACTTGATTAATCAAAAGACAGTTTTAAAAGAGAGATGTTTTAAAATAGGAAAATAACATTCCTGGAATAAAAGAATCCACATAATATGAACTCAACAATTTTACCAGGAAATCCTCAAAGAGGGAAAACTAGTTTTGGTAGCGGCAAATGCCCTTCTCCCTCAATAATATTCACGATATTACCAAGTACAACGATATTACCAAGTACAATGAGTTGCTATGGATGCAATCTGCCCCTCACTCCATCAATGGCATAAACAATTGTCTCAGTCCTTATTTGCACTGATGAACCAGCTGAGTTCTTATTTTGATCAATTCAACATGTAATGAATCCTCCCATGTGTAAAGACATACTTCCCACTTGTATTTATAATTGCTGTTTGTGCTGGAGAGTTATCCTGGGCCCTAGAAGAAAACCCCTTGGAAACTGGAAGTGGAAATTTCATTTTGTATTCTGTTTTGCATTGTTGGGGGTCTTTCTGTGGGTGTGGATTTGACCCAGGTCTTTTCCACATTTATGGGTTTAAATCCATGGGCACAGATTCATCCCTCAAAGTAAAAAATGACCCTGCAGAATTCCAGGCTGTTTTTGTTCTTGATCTCTTCATGGATTCACTTTACTGTTAAAAAAATTACTTAATCAAATTTCTTTGTGATCCACACAGATCAATAATAGACCTATTGCTGCTGATTATGAATCTTAAATGGAAACCAATGAGCCTTGGTCCAACTGAAATGTGTGAAATAAATTGCCTCTAAGTGTGTATAAACTCTTATGTCCAGTCAAGGACTTGTTGCAAAAAGATAAAGGGTTTGTGGAAAGAAAAGAATCAGGCAACAAAGGGAAAGAAATCTGTCAATTATAACAAAAAATGCCTTAAGACATAAAAAGAGACAAACTCAGAAATATAAAGGGGCAGCTCATCCCACACAATGGCATGTTGGATTCAATAAAAGATAGGAAAATACAATATTTAATCCATATATCTTCAAAATTTTCTAGTTTTTCATTATCCCATCAATACTTTAACCTTCTGTCCTAAAACTTCATTTTCCTAATCAGCTAGAAGTTGTTCCCCTCATTCTAGCTCACAGAAGACAATTTTACTGCAGTTATAGTTTCATTCCCTCTCACCTGCATGAATGACATCTCTAGTGATGGGGAAAAGGGCATTCCAATTCAAAGATGGAAAGAGAAAATCAACTGCAACAAGCAAAATTTCAAACAAGAGACAAGGATCCTATGAAACTAATGCTAGTGGAGAAACAAGGGAAAGTATGAGAGTATAGCATCACCTCTGTTTTGTAGATGTTTATAATTTTATTTCACAAACAGTTTTTTGATTTTTTTGTTATAGCATTTATATTTGCGCTTTTATCATCATTTTAAATGCCTAATTCTTTGTATGCTTCAAAAATGACTTGTGAATAATTTTAAGGCATGCTACCAAAATCAGTACGTAGGGGTCTAAGTTTGTGTTTTGGACACACAGATTGGTCCCTTTTGGAGTCTTATTTTGTAGAACAGTAAATAGAAAGCATTTTACACCAATGATTTGATGATTTAAAAAATTACAATGGTAAAGGAGTCCTTAAAGGTTGACTCGGCTAATTTTTATTGTTAGCAGAATATACAACTTTTGCCAAAAGTAATTTAGTATAGTTTCAAACCATTATACGAGAAAACTACAAAACAATAAAAGTGCGTATGTTCAGCTCAATACAAGAAATTAGAAAAGCTAGCAGATAAGCGAGAGGGTAATATAGCAATTTAAATTAGTTAGTTTTGTTAAAAAGATATGGTCAAGGAAACCATTGCAATGATAAATAGTTGATGTCAGATAATTGTGAGCAAACATCGTAGAGGAAAATTGTTGTGGGAAAATAACGCAAAATTGCAGTGTGCAAATTTTATGGTTCCATGATTTTAAATAAATTTAGAACAATTTTTTCTTTTTCTATCTTAGGTAACATATGCTTTTTGAGGCCGATGTCCCATGCACATCCTCTGAATCTGGGCTTCTCTCCAGCAGCCGAACATTTCCCTATATCCCCACATAGTAGGTACTTGGTGAAACATAGCATAATAAATGAATTATCCTTCTGTCGTAAGGTATATGATAATCTGATCTGTATCTTTTTAATTCTGGTGTTTGCTGGATGTTATAATTAAAATAAGTTCATGAATAGGTTATTACTTCAATGTGTTATCCGTTGTGTTGAGAATATCTGTAATTCTCATATTGGGCACAATAACTGGATCATTTCACGAATGAGCATTTATTTTGTGAAGTTTTAAAAACTAATGATTTTGTAACGATTCTTGTCTCATTCAAATAATTATAGAAGTTAGCTGTCACCAGGTTATTGGCTGAATGGTTAAGGCAAAA
>VDFB02277097.1:0-25651 GCA_007258455.2 Sequoia sempervirens | reverse complement strand
CCTCTTCAAGTACCAGAATCAAACTGAAAGTAAGCAGAGCTCCTGAACAACCATTGGATAGTGAAACATTAAAGGGTAAGGAAGTCAATGAAATGCAGATTCAGGTATTAGATCAGCATGAAGAAAACGAGGTTCATGAGACCTCTACTATCCTAAGTGAGATAACTCCTCACATTGAGGCTCCAATACCAGAATCAACTATATCTCCTTTGTCTCCTATCGACAGTGATGTTGATTCCTTCTCTACCGTTTTTGTTCCTTCTATTCCACCACAAGAGACTTGTAATCAGCCTTCATCTGTAACAAATGCTCTCACGATGAACTTGCCTAGTAATTTCAAGAGTATTTTTGATATCAATCCAATCTTTTCAGCTATGTCAGAAACAACTCTTCCAGAAATTGATACGTCCGTCACGAACTTTGATTGTTTCATGGCCAATCCTAGTTGCAATTTGTCTTATGAGCAAAACCTTGTTGCTATACAAACTGAGGCACCTTCAAGAATTTCTATTGTATCTCAAACTGAGGCTACTTCTACTGAAACCGCAGTTGCCATTTCAGATGTGACAACCTTGGATCTTCCTCCATGGCTAAATTCAATTGCTCCTAAGAGAAAGAAACAGGCTGTGTCTCCTGATATTTTTGATTTCCGAAAATTGAAGAAACAAAAACCAGTGATTGCAAAGAAAGCCAAAACAGTCTCACAGGTTTTTGTTGACAGCAACAGGATGAAATATGCTGAGATTGCAGAGCCCTTGGTTGATAAACCGCATGAAGAGATGCAGGTATCTGACTACAGGTTCACGAGGGTGGAATTGGGTAAGCAGACTCACGCTAATATGATGCAGGATGCTCAGAGTTCAGTGACAATTCTGACACAAAGCTATAACGAACTCTTAGCTAAAAAGGAAAAGCTCAAAGAAGACAATGCTCAGCTGGTTGCAGTCATTCAGAGGATTACAGGATCATCAGAAGCAGTTGATTCTCTATCTACAGCTCCTCCAAATGAATCAGTTAGACAGTTAGAAAGAATTGCGCAAAAGGCTAAGGCAATTGATTCATGGATAACTCAGCTAATTGAGCAAAGTATTCCAATGATTGAGAAGATGTTGCAAGTTTTCAAGAATGTAAGGATAGCAAGGATAAAGTTGAATCAAACTTTAGAAGCCTTCAAGCAAAGTTTAGAAACGCTTGAAAAAGATTTGAAGATCTGGAGTGAGATAAATCAAGTTGATTTATTAATCTTATGCAGCAATTTGGTTTTGCCAAACAGAGAAAAGTACATAGAATTTGAGGAACTCATGACAAATAGATCATTGGTCATTCAAGATCTTATCAAAGATATCCAGGCCACTTTAGAAATGAATGACGAAGTTCAGCAGGATATTCTTTCAAATTTTGAAAAGATCTCATGTACCGTTTTGAATCAAGAAGATGAGTTACTTGAAGCTGATTCAGTTACTTCAGATATGGCAGCCAATCTTCGTCAACAAATGGAATCAGAGCAATTTTCTATGGATTCGATTCAAAAGCTTATCAATCATCAAACAATCCTTGAGAAAATGCAAACTTCTTATGAAGAGCATAGATTGGCAACTATTAGATACTTTGATGTAATTCTGAAGACAGTTGCAGTGGCCAAGAACACTTTGGGTCCAGATCCGAACGAGTTGAAGACCATCATCAGCAAATTCTTATCTTTCAAAGATAGGAATAAATAAATTAAGTTTTAGATTGTTTTATGTAATTTTACTTTCGACAATATATATGTAAAAACAAATTTTGCAATTGCAAGTGTCTTTTCCTTGCAATTTTCGAAAATGTAATTACATGTAAAATCTTACAAGACAAATCACAATTTGGATTGTAATTTTGAATAAGTCAATCGCAATTAGTTATCGGTTGAGAGATTTTCTCAAGTTTGTTGAGATCCTCCCACCTTTTTCTCCAGACCTTCTCCTATAAATACTTGAGGGGTCTATTGTAATTTTTATCTTTTTAGCAAGCAAGAAAACTCCTGCAGAATTTTATACTCATAAAGTCTTTGAGCTTTATAGTGAAATATTGTAAACTTTCAAGTGATATCAAAAAGCTGGAATTTCAGACTTTGAGCTGAATTCTTGTTTTGTATCTCAAATGTTCTTATGTCATTTTAGATCAATATCATTTTGTGATTACTTGAAGATTGTTGAAAGTTGCTGAAGAGAGATTCAATTTAAAAATCTGCAGTCTTTGTGCTGTAAATCTGAGAATTGAATTCTTAGTTAGTGTTAGAAATAGAGAAGAATTATAAGTCTTTACGCTCATAGTATTTCTCATTTAGAATAGTTGAAAGCATACATTATAATTTCAGTCTTTGAGCTGTTTTATCTTGTATATTTCCATAAAGTAATCGTTCTGAAAAAAGGTTGATAGGATTTCATTCTTTAAGACTTTGTGCTTATCGAATTGTTTTCCCGTCCCGAAGGAAATAACGGAAGTCTTTGCGCTTTCAGGAAACTTTATTTCCTTTCTCTTAATTTCACTGTATAGCTGTTGTAACAAGTTTTAGTAACATTTACTGTGTCTTTTCTGTGAAGAGAGAAGAACGTAATCTTTCCTGAAACAAGAGGAACGATTGCTGTCCTACCCTTAATTTTATTTAGTTAAAGGGGGAGCCTTCCCTTAATTAGGAGAGTTTAACTCACGTGCTGTGGTTGAAATCTCAATTTTGTACGCTTTCACGAGAATACAAAATTTCCAACCAACACACTCAAACCAATAATCTGCCAATAATTTTAATGCAACACTCACACCCATAAAGAATCAACATTCTCCCCTTTTTATCTGTGACTCCACCACACACGTGAATTAGCTAATACCAACATAAATAATTCTGCTCAGAAACTGCACAAAGAGCTATAACTCAAACAGTGCACCTAACTTCATTTAACATAACAAATTTTTCAAAACAGTGCTACACGTCCTCAGATCCAAAAATACTTTCTAAACACTTCACTACATCAACAACCATCAAATAACATATTTCATCTCAGACCCTCATACAACGAAAATAGTGACATCTTTTACAACAACGACCTCAGACTCCCATGAATACTGTGAATTCCCTCAACAAAAAATGAGAGAGTGTGACTAAACCAGAATCAACTACTTTCGGCACTCCTCTTTACTTTCAGCCCGACTCACTTCAGAATTTTTCTTACCCTGAACACCACAACAATCACCCAGATTAATAATAGAAATAGCCGCTCCACCTGAAATCGTCTACAACACACACCAACATCCTTCACCAACACGATCACCAGAATTATGCCTCTTCAGCAAACAAAAGAAACATACAGTTCAAAGCTATATTGAAAGGTAGCAACAAATATCACATATCCCATACTACACAAAATAGACATGAAGAAGACGTCCTTCTGATATTATCACCCAATGCAGCATACTCCTGAAACTTGATGCCAATACATTTCGCAATAGAGATTCTAGAGGCAAATGGTCCTGTCTTTGCTGCAGCTCAAGCAATAATTGTTATCCACCAAATTTCCATTAGAAGCAACATTAATAAGAAGTCTTCAAAAGGATTAAGCCTTCACAGTATGAGAGAACACATTCATTTCCAGGAAACTTGAAAGCAGCTAATACCAAAATATACAAGCGATGACACTTCACATCTTCTCCATACTAGACCAGAATGAATTCACCGAATGTTTTTCACAGCAAACTCACATCTCACACACTTCCAACCAGAGAATGAACGAATTCAATGATAATGACCCCCGCCAGGAACCAAAGCAATGGCTTGACCTTAAAAGAACATCCTCGGTTCACAAAAATACACCATCAGAATACCTTCAGCTTGATAGTAACCGGTGATAATAAAAGATATCACAGAATTAAAAACACTTCCAATAATAATTCATATAGCCCAATGCCTCCAACATTAAAATACATGACTTCCTCCAGACTTAATTCATTCGCCCAGCATAAGGTTTTTCATTATTTCCTATTACTAGCCGCACGTACTTAGCCCATAATAATAAAATTCTCTGGAAACAATAGACAATAAAATTTTTCAAAGCATAGTCCATAAAGATTCTCATAAATCTGACAGGGATGAAATGCGTCTTAATTTCTTGCCCGCCCAGATTAATATTTGAAGCCATCTTTACTAAATAAGAGCTGCCTCAACTTAAAAGAAACGCCAGCTAAAAATGGAGAAGCCGCCATGAATAACTTGCCAATATTTTTAAAACCTCCCATAATAAAACAACTTCATAAAGTGCTGCCAGGTAACCTTGAAACAGGCCGACATACAAATAAGACTTTTCAACAATAGTCGCCACACAAAATAAAGCCGCCGTTGGTTCAACCTTAAAAGAGACATTTTCTGAGCATATTTAGAGACTTTTGTATCGTCTACCACCTATCACATATGCTGTTTCACAAAGAGTTATGAAGGCATTAAAATATGCCACCACAAACAAAACTTTGATGCTAGGAAAACATTACTCACTACCAGATGCAACATTAGAAACGTTTTCATCCTTTAATATATTAAAGCCGTCCTCCAATATCATATATCCTCCTTCCTATTTTCAGAATATGCCACCTGTAGCAAACCACGACTTCATGCAATAGACGCCACACATAATGTATACAGAATACCCAAAGCAACAAACTCCAGCTGCCACATGAAATCCGCGACTATTTATCTTCAGTCGCCACGCTTAAATTTCATAATGAATCTTCAAAGATGTTGAAATTGAAAAGCCAGAATAAATAGGAGCCGTCACAAAGCTCTCCTATTCATGTCTTATTAAAATATAATCCAAAGTTCGATGCCATAAAAAGCTTAATATAATAAAAATCATCTCCATTGCTCGATGATGCCTAACACACAATATGCTGCAGAGGTTTGTTAAATTAGCCGTCTCAAAACATTCAAAGAGTTCATATATCGAACCATATAAGGATTTATCCAAAAGAGGTCTTGACTTTTCAACAGCTGACAAAAACAATGACAAGTAAGCTAGCAACAAGCTAATGTAGACAAGCAACCAGCTGAAGCATACAGCCAGGTAGCTCAAGCAGGTCAAGCAGGTCAAGCAGGTCAAGTAGCTCAAGCAGCTCAAACACTTAGGCACACAGCTCAACCTTGACATCAATGCCAAACTTATTCCAACATGTTCTTTTATGAACAAGTGCTTTTATGGTATCTATCGAGGTGGGAAGGAGGATGATTGATCTCTAATTCTCAAATTGATGTAGAGTACAAGAACCTCAAATATTTAAATATACTGTTCTACTTGATTAATCAAAAGACAGTTTTAAAAGAGAGATGTTTTAAAATAGGAAAATAACATTCCTGGAATAAAAGAATCCACATAATATGAACTCAACAATTTTACCAGGAAATCCTCAAAGAGGGAAAACTAGTTTTGGTAGCGGCAAATGCCCTTCTCCCTCAATAATATTCACGATATTACCAAGTACAACGATATTACCAAGTACAATGAGTTGCTATGGATGCAATCTGCCCCTCACTCCATCAATGGCATAAACAATTGTCTCAGTCCTTATTTGCACTGATGAACCAGCTGAGTTCTTATTTTGATCAATTCAACATGTAATGAATCCTCCCATGTGTAAAGACATACTTCCCACTTGTATTTATAATTGCTGTTTGTGCTGGAGAGTTATCCTGGGCCCTAGAAGAAAACCCCTTGGAAACTGGAAGTGGAAATTTCATTTTGTATTCTGTTTTGCATTGTTGGGGGTCTTTCTGTGGGTGTGGATTTGACCCAGGTCTTTTCCACATTTATGGGTTTAAATCCATGGGCACAGATTCATCCCTCAAAGTAAAAAATGACCCTGCAGAATTCCAGGCTGTTTTTGTTCTTGATCTCTTCATGGATTCACTTTACTGTTAAAAAAATTACTTAATCAAATTTCTTTGTGATCCACACAGATCAATAATAGACCTATTGCTGCTGATTATGAATCTTAAATGGAAACCAATGAGCCTTGGTCCAACTGAAATGTGTGAAATAAATTGCCTCTAAGTGTGTATAAACTCTTATGTCCAGTCAAGGACTTGTTGCAAAAAGATAAAGGGTTTGTGGAAAGAAAAGAATCAGGCAACAAAGGGAAAGAAATCTGTCAATTATAACAAAAAATGCCTTAAGACATAAAAAGAGACAAACTCAGAAATATAAAGGGGCAGCTCATCCCACACAATGGCATGTTGGATTCAATAAAAGATAGGAAAATACAATATTTAATCCATATATCTTCAAAATTTTCTAGTTTTTCATTATCCCATCAATACTTTAACCTTCTGTCCTAAAACTTCATTTTCCTAATCAGCTAGAAGTTGTTCCCCTCATTCTAGCTCACAGAAGACAATTTTACTGCAGTTATAGTTTCATTCCCTCTCACCTGCATGAATGACATCTCTAGTGATGGGGAAAAGGGCATTCCAATTCAAAGATGGAAAGAGAAAATCAACTGCAACAAGCAAAATTTCAAACAAGAGACAAGGATCCTATGAAACTAATGCTAGTGGAGAAACAAGGGAAAGTATGAGAGTATAGCATCACCTCTGTTTTGTAGATGTTTATAATTTTATTTCACAAACAGTTTTTTGATTTTTTTGTTATAGCATTTATATTTGCGCTTTTATCATCATTTTAAATGCCTAATTCTTTGTATGCTTCAAAAATGACTTGTGAATAATTTTAAGGCATGCTACCAAAATCAGTACGTAGGGGTCTAAGTTTGTGTTTTGGACACACAGATTGGTCCCTTTTGGAGTCTTATTTTGTAGAACAGTAAATAGAAAGCATTTTACACCAATGATTTGATGATTTAAAAAATTACAATGGTAAAGGAGTCCTTAAAGGTTGACTCGGCTAATTTTTATTGTTAGCAGAATATACAACTTTTGCCAAAAGTAATTTAGTATAGTTTCAAACCATTATACGAGAAAACTACAAAACAATAAAAGTGCGTATGTTCAGCTCAATACAAGAAATTAGAAAAGCTAGCAGATAAGCGAGAGGGTAATATAGCAATTTAAATTAGTTAGTTTTGTTAAAAAGATATGGTCAAGGAAACCATTGCAATGATAAATAGTTGATGTCAGATAATTGTGAGCAAACATCGTAGAGGAAAATTGTTGTGGGAAAATAACGCAAAATTGCAGTGTGCAAATTTTATGGTTCCATGATTTTAAATAAATTTAGAACAATTTTTTCTTTTTCTATCTTAGGTAACATATGCTTTTTGAGGCCGATGTCCCATGCACATCCTCTGAATCTGGGCTTCTCTCCAGCAGCCGAACATTTCCCTATATCCCCACATAGTAGGTACTTGGTGAAACATAGCATAATAAATGAATTATCCTTCTGTCGTAAGGTATATGATAATCTGATCTGTATCTTTTTAATTCTGGTGTTTGCTGGATGTTATAATTAAAATAAGTTCATGAATAGGTTATTACTTCAATGTGTTATCCGTTGTGTTGAGAATATCTGTAATTCTCATATTGGGCACAATAACTGGATCATTTCACGAATGAGCATTTATTTTGTGAAGTTTTAAAAACTAATGATTTTGTAACGATTCTTGTCTCATTCAAATAATTATAGAAGTTAGCTGTCACCAGGTTATTGGCTGAATGGTTAAGGCAAAACCCATTCGCATCTGACAAAAAATGTAAATTATGAATACATGCAGGAACATTAGTACGTGTAATTGAGCTTTGATGCTTTTATGGATTGCAACAGTCGAACAAGACCAGTCCCTGTAAACTCTGAAGGGTTTCATGACTTAGTCACCTCTAGAAATCCACATTCCGTATTGAAGACCATGTTTTAGAGGTGTCATTTTCTGCTGCAAAAGTTTTGCTTGAATCTGAAGTGCTTGAGAATATAACTAGCCTCACGCTCTTTTATAAGTGTCCTAGTACACAGTCAGCTTGTTGAGGTTGATTGAGTTGTCTTTTTTGTCACTTATATTTGTTCTTGGCTGAATGATTAAGGCAAAACACATTCACATCTGACAAAAGTGTAAGTTATGAAAATGCTCCTTTTGCAGGAACACAAGTACTGAAAGCACAATTGGATCTTTGATACTGTTATGGGCTCCAAGACTTGAACAAGATCAGTCCCTGCAAACTCTGAAGGATTTAGTCACTTCTAGAGATTCTTATTCCATTATGAAGGCCATTGTTTTAGAGGTGTCATTTTCTAGGCTGCAAAAGTTTTGCTTGAATGTGAAGTGCTTGAGAATTTATCTAGCCTTGTACCCTTCTATAGGTGTCCTAATACACAGTATGGTTGATGAGGTTGATTGAGTTTTATCTTTTGTACAATATTTTATCTTTTTTGTTGCTTATATTTGTCTTTGTGTTCATAGAGTAGTTTCCTTACAAATGAAGTTCATTAGTTCGATTATTTCAGAGTTTGACTCGAATCTGGTCTTCTTGTGTAGGGCATTGGCTCCATATATTGGTTTTGGTATTTACTGGGAAATAGCGAAGCTTTGGTTAAAGGGATCTGAAACAATTGTTCTTGATGTTCCTTTATTATTTGAGGCAAAAATGAACTGGCTCACAAAGCCCATTATAGTGATTTGGGTTGAACCTGAAACTCAACTTCAGCGGCTTATGGCTAGGGATGGAATCTCTGAAGAACAGGCATTGAATCGAATAAATTCTCAATTGCCATTGGATTTGAAACGAGAAAAAGCTGATATTGTAATAGACAATTCAGGTTCATTAGAAGCAACAAAAGATCAGATCCATGATATATCACTTAAGATTACTGGTCCATTAACATGGAAAGAATATATGCGATCAAGAAGAGGGGTGCTAACAATCAGTGGTGCAATAGCCTTTATGATTTTATTATGGACCCGTAGATCCTCCCTCTGATTTTGATGAGTCTCAAATGTTTCCTTTTGCTGCCGGAGGAGAGAAGGTATTTTGCAGGGTGTAACTCATAGTTCTACAATATATTGTTGGTTTTCGAATGATAGAAATGGATTGCAAAGGAAAATATTTATCAAAGTGCCAATGTAAACGATAGAATTTATTGGGTATTTTAGGGTTTTTCTATCTTCTTTGAAAGGCCGTCAGTAGTGTCATATGCCATGCAAGTTAACTAAAGTACTGTCGGTAAATAAGAGTGCCTTAAACTATCAATTTTATTGAACAAATAATATCAAATTGCATAACAAAAAATAATTTGGCAATGCACGATCACAAGGTCATACATACGTTAGAAAATAATACAGAAAGTAATGCATGATTAAAAAGAATGCATAAAGTTAGAGAATTGTATTGGCAATGCATGATTATGAAATACAATGTATGGTTAGTTTTTGATCGATTAAGCAGGGAAGGGACCTGACCCGTACATTAAGCAGAGATTAACATAAAGCAGGAATTACAGATAATAACAGCAACTTGAAAGACATTGTAAGGTTAGTTAAGGGAGTTAGTTTTTCTATTTGTGAGAAAATGTGATCCCCCCTCTTGCTAATCATTTAGGATAGTAAGGCCTTAAAACCTTTTTGCCTTGTATGATGTTAGTTTTTCTATTTGTGAGAGAATGTGATCACCTCCTCTTCCTAATCATTTAGGATATTAAGGCCTTAAAACCTTTTTGCCTTGAATATGATGAGATTTTTTGTAACAACGTTTTTATCACCAATGCAGAAGTTTAGGGGATATTTCAAAACATTTTTTAATATTAATGGAAATATGGAGGAATAAAAATTACTCCATTGTGAAACACTAGCAAATTCCTCCACATCACACGTTTTGAATATGCAAGATTTAAGAAAAAGAATGAAATCCAAAAATGAATATTGAACAAATTACATATTAGAAATTTTCAAAATCATTTCTAATATATATTGTGAATACACAAAAAGTTGGAAAGAAGTATGTTTAGTAAATGGTCTTGTCAACAAATGTAGTAGAATATTTATTCTTAAAATTGATATCAACATTGTATGAATGGTAGCGAAACATAAATGATATGCAATTCTTAAGTGACAAGATAATCCTCTCACACAAAGCACATTGTAATGATGATTGACTTGATGATTGTTTCAATACCCCATCAATGTGCCTAGCAACAAGGTGAGAGGCGAAGGGTAAGAAAAGTCCATGCAAAGTGAAGATGACAATAGCTTTGGACAGAAACAAAAATAGGGTCTTTTTGCTCTATAACCATCTATACAAAATTACATGAAACTTTGTAGGTTTTCATATCATATTAGTGAATCAAGTCTTCATAGAATTGTTGGGTTGTGTTGTAAAAGTGCTATGACCTGGTGGAAAAAATAGGCCGGTGAGGCAAAAGCTTAATAAGGGAAACTGAGCTGAAATAGTAAAAGGCTAGTGTTTGGGGAAGGTGATGGTGAAGGGAAAGATAAGGTATGAGAGGGTTGAAATTGAATGGAGGTTATCCGAATCAATAGTGAGATTCAAGTGGGTAACTTGGTTTAAGGGAAGTAAGTGACGAATCTCAAGGTTTAGGGGGGTCTATGAAGAGGATGGAGAAGAAAAAGGATTCGTAGCTTTGGTAACGACCTCCAACAATGGATCTTGCTAGTGTAAATTGTCTTGGTGATTATACATGGGAAATAGCCTTAGGATTACTTTTGTTTAAATCTTCCTAACACATGTTTTAATAAATTGTTTGTCAAAGTTGAAGGGAGTTAATGAATACGTTTGGTTACAATAGTTTTTTAAAGAACACAATAAAATTTTGTCAAATGAGTAGTCCAAGCGAAGGCTAGGGGCCAAAACAAAAAATGTAAATGCACATGATCTTAAAGGTAGAAATTAAAAGAAGTATAGTGAAAAAGACTCTTCAACTAGTGGGATATGCCTCTTGGTTTCTAAGCTACATGTAATTATGGATTACAAAATATGTTAGCAACCACAAACTAGAGAAGGTCCACAAAGCATGACTTGGATTGCAAGTGATGTTAGTGCTAAAAAATATAAGGATGCTAACACATCATGCTAAGAATTTCATTGCAAGTACATTTTTTGGGTAGCAAAGTTTTTGGTATTGGTAATACCTTATAAAAGTAAAAAAAAACTAAAAGGTGCACTCAAATGGGTTGCACAACTTGTCACCAAATCATTGAAAGGTCCTTCAAAGCCAAAGGAGTGGGTCTTAATTTGAAGCTCTATATTGATGATGTGATGGCATGTGATTGTTTACTTAACCTTCTTTAAAATCTAATTGAACTTAAGGATATGACTACAAGGTAAGGCTAATGGTAGTTGTAGTAATCCATGGTTGTGCGATGAATTGATCACGAATGAAGTATTTGAAAGGTGGGTGTGTTCTCTCTCTCTCCCTCTCAATTGATTTGCTTGTAGTTTGAGGTTGAGATTGTGGTTACAAATGTGTAACCTTGGCACATAGGAATTTGAGACATTACATGAGAAAAGACCCTAAAGGTTTTTTGGATTTAGTTGAGGCAAGGTTGGAGTATAAGGTTGAGATTGTGTTACAAATGTGTAACCTATCAACAAAGGAATTTGGGACATTATAACATTAGGTAAAAGCCCTTATAAGCATTTTATGGTTAGCTAAGGCAAGGTTGGGGTTAAAGCTTAGTGAAGGGAAAGTTTCGAAATAAAAATATGATTTTCATTTTAGTTACATCATCAAAATTAGAGTTGAACAAAATGGAAAGGTTCCTCTATGTGGATACATAGACTTACATAAAAAAAGTCACAAGTATAAATTCATTTATAAAATGATTATTTATGGGGACTTGATCCATCATTTTTTATAATAAAAGGAGATTAAATGAGAGAAAAAAAAAGGAATATTATTTTTAAAGAGCTCAATTATTATACCAATTAGGATATGATGATATTTAGGGAGTGAAAAATTAATCCTATAATGCTTCTTAACGGAATCAAGTGATGTATCAACCAAACATGTGTAGAATTTCATTTAACTAGATAGGTGATTCTCTAAAAACAAATCCTACACATTTGGGTGACACCCCATACAATGCGTACACTACTCATCCTTCTATTGCTAATAAAGGAAATGACGTTTCTTTTGCTAAACTATCAAGTCAACCCCTTCACATAGCCCTCCTTTCCATTATAAACCCTCACAAAGTATTCGCCCAAGGTATTGGGACAAGAAGGATCACGCTCTACACAAGGATAACTTCCCTATGACGGATGTCCTTGATCCCACCCCTTTGGAAGACCCCACTGATACCTACTCCCTTGCTATGGCCAAAGCCCTCTACTAAACCTCCTTTAGGTGCTCAACTATCTATCAAATATTTTGATAACAATAGTACAATTTACAATTCCTACATCTCACTATAGGACATGGTCAATAAGCTATATGAAAATTTCATTCTTCATTATAATGTCATAAAATGGAAACTCTCTCAAATGCACATAGCTAAAAACAAAATTTGAAAAATTGAAAAAAGTTCTGTAAGAAAAAAATATAGTGGTAGAGGATTGAGGTGGATGAAGACATATGAGAGGAAGTCGAGAAATTCTCCAACAATTTTATCAAATGGGAAGAGATGGAGAAGAACATAACTCATCTAAACAAGAAATAAAATTACATAAAGGAGATCATGGCTAAAATTGTTTCCCTCAATATAAAAACCCATTAAAAATTATACCACCAATCTCTATGAGTTATATTCAGAGTTGAAAAAAGGAAGGGCGAGTTGGTGGACATCGATTAGAATATTGTGGCATAGGAAGGTGTTGCTAATAGAACAAGAGCTAAGATGCTAGATATCAAAGGAAAATTCAAGAATGAAGAGGAATAAAGTAGTTTCTTTTGTTAGTTATAATTAGTTTCTGATTAGTTAAAAATGAAGATTTGTTGCATTGGAATATAATCTTGTTGAAGCTACTATATAGGAAGGAGAAGCTATTAAGAAGAAAAATAACAATAATAATTTTGGTTAGAGGAAATAATTGATTTCCAACCAATATGGATTAATCGATGTCTCTCTTCAATCTTTGTTATATAAGAATATGAATTTCAATATATTGTTAAACAAAATTTTAAGTAACCAAAATTAAAGAATTACTCATAGATGAAATACAAATCATTATAGAAAATTTAAATGGAAAAAAAATCTTATATTTGAAATTGTGTAAATATTTAATTATTTATTCTAATATAAAAACATAGGAAATAAGTGAATTTTATAATGTGTTGTTTATAAGGAGACTCTGTGGAATTAATTATAATTATATATATATAAAGGGTTATAGTTTCTGCTATGTAGAGAGTAACCATCCCCATCCATTTCTACTTCCAAGATCTACAAAATTTGCATCTGCCAACATTCCATCAGCCACACTTCCTACTAGATTCATTTGACAACACCAAATGAGGTTTGACACCAGATTTAATATAGGATTGCAGATGCTAATGCGGTTTAGCTCAACCGTAAGGTTTTTCTTTTTCTTATTCTACACTTCTTGCCAACAATGAAAATTTGCATCTGCCAACATTCCATCAGCCACACTTCCTACTAGATTCATATAACTGGCGAAAATGAAAATTTGCATCTGCCAACATTCCATCAGCCACACTTCCTACTAGATTCATATGACAACACCAAATGAGGTTTGACACAAGATTTAATATGGGATTGTAGATGCTAATGCGGTTTAGCTCAACCCTAAGATTTTTCTTTTTCTTATTCTACACTTCTTGCCACTCCAACACTCGCCCCAACCTCATTATTTTGTTGTTTTGTGGAGCCATTCATTTGAGATTCTGCCTGTGAGGTATTCTCTTCCCCCATTATGTGTGACCTTTTGTCGTTTGCTGAAGGTTTTGCAGATGATTTGGCTTTTGGCTCAAAGGCCGCAATCTGAGGATCGACATTTGGTGAATTAAAGTTGCCTGTAACCAATTGTTGAGGTTGCTTTTGAACCATGAATGCCTCAATAGAATGCCCTTTAGCTTGAGATACTTTGTCTTTTCCTGCCTCATCGTCTAGGGAAGGATTGTGCTGCTTGGAAGAGCATTTGATAGTGTAGTGCTCAGGGGACGCACCTTTCCACCAAGAGGCTTCCTTCTTTGTTTGAGATTTACAGTCTAGACAATCTGCAGCTATGTGACCGGTGACCGGTCTTGAAGTATCTTTGACACCTGAAGATTAAGCCCTCATAATCCAAAAGTTGCTTCCATCCATGCCCACTGGAATTCAACAATATTTCTGCCGGGAGGTCCTTTGAGATATCTATTTCCACTAAGATTCGAGCAAAGGTGGTGTGCGTAAAACTATAGAGTCTGGATATTGTTGATTTTTATGTAGCTTGGACAGGTGTCTCCATTCCCAAGAAGTGCTTATTTAATTATTTAATTATTTTCTAGAGACTTCTAGAAAGGGCTGAGTTGTCTAGATAATTATGTAATTAAATAAATTGATTCCTCTAGAGACTTCTAAAATCCAGTTAGTTAGGGTTGTTAGAGTCTATTTAATCTTAGCCATTGATTGAGATTAAATCATGGCCATTGATTTTTCAATGAGAAAAGTATAAAAGGGGATCAATGGGCATTTGGAGAACACACAAGTATAGAGTTGAGAAAGACTTGCAGTGATAGCAAGTAAATTTGCAGTGAGAGCAAATAGTCTTGCAGTGTTAGCAAGGGCGCAGTGATAGCGTTGGGGATAGCTGTCTGAGAAGAATACGGAACTGCCAGAGAAATTGAGGGAAGAATATCCGGAGAAGAATATTGCCGGAGCTCTGCCAGTAAGAGGCAAACAGTTTTTGTATTCCTTAATTTGCTGAAGTTTAATATAATTCCTCATTTGCAGTAGTGGTTTTCCCTTCGGGGTTTTTCCATGGACAATTTGTCCAAAAATATTGTGTTCATTATTGTGAATGTTTTCTTCTCTATTTCTGTGTATTAGATAAGAGATTAATAATCAGTAACTGCAATAGAATTTTCACAGATATGTAGAAATAAATTTTCTGATAGAGTTGCCAATTGCTTCGAAGCAAGCTTCAAACCAAAATTGGAGGGTTAAGTATGGAAGTCGAACCCACTAAGGCATGATTGAAAATGATTCTATGAACGGATTGAAATGCGGATGCTAGGGTTTGAGCACCAACATGCTTTGACCCTATGTCCAAACATGCTTAAAAATTGTATCTTTGTCCTTCCTGCTGTCAAAAACCACCATAAAAAAACCCTTGGCACAGATATAGATCTCTGCATTTCTTCCATTAAGGGCTTCCATGAGTTTTCTATCCACTTGTGCAGATCAGAGAGGCTTGGCCAGAAATGACCAAACCGTCCAATCAACCCATGCGCTGCAAAAAATTCTTCATTTTTCTTTAATTCTTGTGCTAAATTGTCATCAAAATATAGATTTAACGGTTTTTCAGAGCATTTGATTAACCTCCTGCCAACCATTCTCGGGAACTCCTTTTGTTTGTGAGGCGAATCAGGTTGAGGTGCACCTTTAACTGCATCCAAAAATGATGCCCTAGTCACAGAGCCCTTCCCAGAATGCGGATCCTTTGAGTCAGTGGTCGAATAAAGGGTTGAATTCGAATTTTAAGCCTTTACCCCAGATGCCTTACCGTCTGAGGTGTATTTGAGATCCGTCCAGGGTGCATTATCAACAACACCCAACATTTCGCTGCCCTTGCCATAAGCATTCCTTTTCCCAGCGATGAACGAGTTGCCAGTAGCACCCGTCGGAACACCCGATGAACCCCTCGGGATGCCATGCGAATCCAATGCATTCCCGTTCGGCGCATCAAGAACCCCCATCACAGGAGCATCAGTGCGTGCATAGCCATTCCTAGCGCGCTGACAAACCATAGAGACGGAAGCTGCTTGCACAAATTCAGAATTTAGGGCAGCGAGCAATTTAACATTGACTATAAATCAATACATAAACATTAATTTTTTTACAAGAAATTAATCACTTGATAATTAATGATATTAAGTTTCCACAATTCATAATGTTCCTTAGCAAGTTTTTTGGATTTGATTGTGTGAGAATTTTTACATCAATGTTTTGGATCGCACTTCGTGATCTATCATTCGGGTGAAGCAAAGAGCTCTAGGAACTGTATGGATCACAACTTTCATCCTGATGACAGATCACTCCGAAAGGTTGATGTAAAAATTCTCACACAATCAAATCCAGAAAAGGAACACTTGATAATTTTCTAATATATATTTAGGATATGAAATTTAATTTGGTTTTTTGAAATTGTGATGTAATAGTAGGAATTGTTAACATAAATGATGTTGGATGTTACCTTTTAATTGTAATTCTTTTTTGAAGGTTGTGTAAATGTTCTTGCTATTGCAATGAGTTCTGTTTTTCTTAATTAATTAGTTATTAATAATTTAACTTTCAACCAATCAAAAGCAATAACTTGCAAAATATTTAATTTTATAAATTATAAAAAATATTTTTCGTGAATATGATTGGCTAACAAGTTTTTTGTGTTATTTGACAGATTTTTAGGAAAAGTGAAAATGAACTAAAGGAGATGCGCTAATCGTGGGACATGGCCCTCGACAGTCTGGGGCCCACTTATAGGCAATAAAAGTGTCAATAAATTTACACTTAGTATCCAACTACCAATCCCTTCAATTCAAAAAATACACAAATTGACCAATCATGTAACACCACATCAGCATACCAATATTACATGACTTAGTTACCCACTATCAATCCATTTTTTTTGGCTCCTTTTTTGTGGTTTTTGGAAAGCACTCCGAAAACATCGTGCTTGAATTTTTCCCAAAAAAATATGATAAAAGGGACGTGGCTAAAAAAAAAAAGCCCATTTGATGATGTAGATCAGGGGGTCAAAGTTCTACCCACAATAGGGCCCTTTGTCTTACTATTTTGTCTATTTTTCATAAAATTGAACACTATTATTTTGCCTATTTTTCATCAAATGAACTATTATTTTGCCTATACTTAAGAAATGAAATTTATTATATTCTATGCGAAAGAGGCTAATTTTTAAACGACAATGCTTTTCACGCCGTTTAAAATTTAATTTTAATTGTTCATGAGAATTCTTTTTTTAATTCACATTGATTTCGTTTTCTTTTCTATTGATTTTGTGGTTACCTGCGAGAAAAAAGGACATATATTTTTTGCAAATGATTCCACACATCATATTGTTGTTTAGTGAATTTGCACAGAAAGATTTATGAACAAATATTATTGGAATTATAGAAAATTTTGTTTTCCTCAAACGTTGATATTTAATTGCAGCGAATGGAAATAATAGATTAGTTAGTTACTACTCACATCTAAATTTCCTAAAATGGCCTACCTAAAGTACTTATTGCAGCCGCCAGTTGAAACAGAGGATTACCTTGGTCCTTCACCAAGATCAGATTCAAGGCGTAAGAGTTTAATATTTATCCCCCACTATTAAGCTATTATGATTAATTTGTTTTTCAGCTATTATTCTAACTTAATTGCAATGTATTATTGTATTTAATTTATCAATTCAAAGTTGTTACAAAGACATTAATTGTGTCTTGTTAATGAATCTATTTCGTTATGGACATTAATTTGTCTTTCCGCACAATTAATAATTATATTATATAAGCATATTATACATCATAGCAATTCAAAATTATAATATTAATATTATATTATTATAAAATAACATATATAATAATTATAATTATTTTATTTTATTTATTAAATAAACAAATTACATATAATATATTTTATTATAATATATGTTATTAAAAATTATAATATTAATATTATTTATTATAAAATAACATATAATAATTTTATTTATTTTATTATATTCATTAAATAAAAACGTTTATATATAATTTATGTGTAATCTTTATTTATACTATTTACTTATATAATATAGTCTTATATTTATCAACGGATCACACTTTGTGATCTGAAATGTTGATGTAAAAAATTTCACACAATCGAATCCAGAAATATTGTGCAATTATATTTATTTATTATTATATAATATATTTTAATTTAACATAATATAAATTATTGAATATAGTTTACAAATATTTTTATATAATAAAATTATATATTTATATTGACTATGTTATATATATATTTAATTTTAATATATTATTGAATTTTATATAATATAATTAAGATAAAATTAATAATTATTAATATTAATATAAATGTATGTAACTACCTTAGTTACGATATAGGCATGCATTATCATATAATTTACATAATTTTAATAAAAATTAACATTAATGTGACATTTTTAAATATTATTTTTATACTATAATTAACAAAGTATAATTAAAATATTATAAAGGCAAGTACTAGCCACTGCGTGACACTTGTTTAACATTGTGTTGCTTCTCATTATTTTCGCTCCTAATAGCTAAGTCTTGTTTGTCATGATAAGTTTCCTTATCTTAGACTAGAAGAATGAATTGATGATAAGAAAGACGATTAGTAGTGTTCATGGTCCTTCAAAGTTAAGTAGATTAAATTTATATCTTAAGACCAATTAGATCAAGGGGATTGGGTTAGTTGAATGATAAGATGACATCCTAGACTTGATGTCATAAATATAAGGGTTGTTGGCACAAAATGACTAATCAAAGTTAGTTTCTATCTCTCTCTCTCTCACTCTACAAAATGACTAATCAAAGTTAGTTTGAGGTTTATTTATCAAATACAAATTCAAAATATAATTGTTCTACAATAATTAAAATTTTAATAAGAAAAATAATTATAAATTAAATTAATTTTAACTTTTAAGTAATATTTGTATTTTCATAAAAAGACAAATAATTTAAATAAATTTCAAAATTAAATTTAAATTGAATAAACTAAATGCAAAGTAAAAAATATAACAAAATTTTGATATTTTTATTATATAAATCAAAATAAAAATTTAAATTATAACTATTCTACAACAATTACATTTTTTAATTATTATATAAATAAAAATAAAAATATAGTTATTCTACAATTACAATTTTAATAAGATAAATAATTATAAATTTAGTAATTCTAATAACTTTTAATTAATATTTGTAATTTCATTAAAACAAATAATTATGGATGTCTCAACTAAAAAACAACTTTAATTATTATCGAGAGGCTACTTTATAATATATAATATTACCATTATAGCTATTAATATATATAACTATAATATGTAAATAATATATATTATTAATAAGTTTTACCATTATAGCTATTAATATATATAACTATAATATGTAAATGATATATATTATTAATAAGTTTTTTTTTTGTGGGTCAGTAACGCGAGATATTTTATTGCTTGAAAATTAAAAAGTACATACATTTTCAGTTCGATACCTTCCAAAAAAAACTAACAGTAGAGAGAAAAAGCATATAAACATGTAAAAAAAAACCACCACAAGCCACCAAAGCTACTACAATTTCTACGATTTACCCTACCACCAAGGGTCTTCATGCATAGACCTACTTACTACCCAACAACAAGAACTCCCCATTATAATCTTAAAAAGTTTACCAAAAACCTTCACAAAACTTAGACCCAGACAAGGGACTAACATGGACTGTCAAGGGTCCTACTTTTCTATACGTTTCCAGAAGCCGACACTCCTTCATTCATCTCTCGGACCTACCTTTTTCTCCGCCGTTTGCACTACTTTCTCCTCGGACGCTTTGTCAACCGCTTTCCACACACCACCTTCCCTTGCGCCTCCACTTTCACCTTCTCTATGTATTCTTCTAACTCCACCAGCTCAATGAACAATTTAAGAGCTTTCCAATCTAGGCGAGCTTCCTCTCAACATCGTGCCTTAAAATTTCCTTCAAGCCATCGAATGAAAGGCTTTAAACCTGAGTGACCATAAAGCAGCTCCATTTCCTCATCAATTATTCCTTCTAAAATATTTAGGACAACCCCTATAACTGCCCATTCAAAAATTGACTCATGCCCACAAGAAAATCTTCATGAACGATTTTCTTCAAGACTTTTCTCACCAGCTTCATTGGCTCTCCAATGTCAAAACCCCAAGCTGCAATCAAAGAGCACATTTCTAAATTTATTCTCAACCTGTGTCTCAGTGCGCTGAAATCTCTGCCAATGATCATTTGAACACATTGTACAAGCCTCTCATCATCGATGAGAAAAAGACCCTCCATCCTTTTTGTAGATGCATCGCCGAATAAAGGATTCAAAGATCTCCGTGAACGAAAAGTGAAGTTTGCCTCCATCTTTCTGAAACCTACCACCTTCACCACCTGTGTATACATCTTCTCAAAATTGCCTCTTCGAAATGTGGGGAAAAACATTATTACTTCATCTTTAAACCATCTCACAAGCTTCAAAACACATTAATGACGCCGTGTACTCCCCCGCTGTCGCTCGACTTCCCACATTCATTCTGGTCTTATCGAGCTACCACTCTCTGTTCATCACCTTACACATTAAATGTATCGTATTTACATTCTAAACAAAATCCGCCATCTTTATATTCCCAAAATCTTCAATTTTTATTATTCCCACCTCACCAAAAGTTAGCACCCATTTTGATAATATATCCGCTTCCACATTACCACATCTTCGAATATGACTAACTTTAAAGCTTTCTAGGGTTGATAAATCCTCCCTAATATTATCCACCATATTTTGTAGGTGCTAAGCATGTATTATACTAGTCATCACCGCTTGAACAATAACCATCGAATCCCCCTCCAGATGTAACTTTGTGGCACCCAAATTTTTACCACATTTCACTGCTAATAGAGCTGCTAGGGCTTCTGCCATGTTGTTTGTACCATTCTGTAACTTCTTTCCTCCTAAGGCTACTACATCCCCATTCCAGTCTCGAATTATAAATCCAGCCCCAGAAGGCCCTAGATTTCCCTTCGAGGCCCCATCAAAATTTATCTTCCACCATCCTTCAGATGGTTTCTCCCATTGGACCTCCTTAGAAACCATCCCTATTGGATTTACCCAACCCGACCCCTTAATAGACATATTATTAATAAGTATTAATAATATATAAATACATCATATTATGTTATTTGATAATATATAATATATTATAAATAGCTTGTTAATATATTAATTTTATAATAAGTATATTATATATACAATATATAACTATATAATATATATAATAATATGTATAATATACTTACTATAGAAGTATATATATTAATATTGTAGCTATTAAGTTGTTTCTTTGGGAATCCATGTACATAAAAAAAAATCTTGATCCACAAACAAATCTGGGCGTTGCCTAATGTTGAGTCTGCGAACTCCCAATTTGAAACTACATCTTCCAAGCAGAATGTTTCCATATTAAGTACAAATGATTGTTGTTTTTTACATCTGCATGTTCAATCGACAAGTTTCTATTGAGTTCATATTAAGTACAAATGATTGTTGTTTTTTACATCTGCATGTTCAATCGACAAGTTTTCATTGAGTTTTGGAACAATGTTTGTTGTTTCCATTATCACTTGGTAAAATTTGAATAAATCCAAATTTGCGATCTGCCAGGGTTTGGTTGCAATAGCCAAATATGGCAGCCTTACAAATTCTAGGAGGCGTCGATGCATCCACAAACCTAAGTGCATTGCAGCTGAGTGTTGAGAAATTAAGCCTCTGGTGTTTGCAATCATGGGAGTAAATTTTTCAGGCTTTTGGGGTGTGTGTTTATGTGATTGCTTTCTTAACTGCATGTTTAGGCTTCCCCAGTGTCTGCTTTCATGGTAGTTTATTCAATTAAAAAAGCTCTAGTATTAATAGATCTCCTATACAAAGGAAATTAGTTTAAGTCAGACTTCTAAGTAGCATTGAATTGCATATGGGGAATCTTATATGGTGAAAAATAGATGCCTATTAAAAACATAAATATAAGCATTGTGATTTGGCCCTATCTGAGAAAGTGCAGGAGCTCATTTTTTTCAAGGAAAAATGCAAGGCTTAGAAGCACCATTTTCTGTGTCTTTTTCGATAATTTAATGCTCAAATCCCAAAGCCATATGCTTCCATGCGTTCTTCTACATGTTATTTTTTTACCCATCATTTTTATCAACCTTTCCATGGCCACTGCACCAGTAGTTCGCCCCATGGAGGAAAAACACGAAAAGGTGAACAGTCCATTTCAGTTATCTTTTTACGCATTCTTTCTCTTTCTTTTTTTGTAAAGTTTTACCATGTTAGCATGTTTTTAATCCCCTATTTTGATTTAAGAAATACCTGGTTTTGTTAGTATCAGTTGGGTTGGAGCTAAGTATTATATTCACTTGGCCCATATGCTCGTTTGAGTTATGTTTGTAGATTATCAGGAAATATAAATGAAAAAATGCATGTTTGTAGTGTTCTGAAATTTAGCTGCGTTTGTATGATCAACTACTGAGGGTTTATTATGTATTAGGGTAAGAAGAGTTTTGTAACCATATTTTCATTTTCAAATGGATTTACGTAATGTGCTAGAACATATTGGTTGTATTGTATTCTATTAATTGGTTAACTTGGTAAACCTTATGATAGTATTCTTTGAGTTTCTTTCCTGTTTGTCATTTACGTTGATCATATTTATTCAAATTTGAGAACATAACCCAAGTGTATCATTTTAGATAGAAAAGCTTAATCTTGTCTAGGGTTTCAGCAGTGTATTTTGGGGTTTTGGCAGTTGTGATGTTTCGGCTTATACTATTAGTCTTAATATTGACAATCAACCAGTTTGTGATGTTTTTGTGAAGGTTTAGTCTTGTTTTGGGTGTGTGAAAAATAGGTTCTACTTTTTCCTTTAGCAAATATCTATATAAACTTTTTCAATTAAAGTCTATAATAGTGTTGTTATTTATGAGATGGTAGGAGATTTTGATCATTATTTTGAGAAATTAATAAGCATGAGTTGTTTAATATATGCATATTAAATGCAAGTCTCCTAAGTTTGTTTAATTGCTTCTTGAAGCATGATAGGTATTTAAACTCTTCATTTACTGTTATTTTAGGACTCTAAAACATCTATAAAAATAGCCACCTCACTTCTTTTTTTTTTTGGAGAGAAGACAATTAAATATTGAAGAAGACTGTTCACAAATAATTCAGAATTTTCTAGTTGTGCTAATAGCCGAGTTCTAGTATTTTCTCTTATGACTGTTGTTTCTTTTATGGCTATTAAGGGATTTAGTTTCTATGAATGATGTGTGAAATGTAAGTAGTTCTTTTTCTACTGTATCGATTGACATTCAACTGATTTAAAGAAAAGTATTAGATTCAAAATCTTCATAAATATATATTTTTAAAATAATATATTCTCAACAATTGAAGAGCAACTTCCAATGGATAACTGTCTGGAAAAAATTGCTTCATAGGCAGGGTAAATCGTTAACTTCAGGAAGTTTGCTGGGATTTTTTTCTTCTGTTTGATATGCTCCTCCTACCTCAAATCTATCCTTTATCGATGTAAGGTGCAGCTATGTGGTCCTGCTTTCATTACCTCTTTGCAAACATGGAATCATGCCAAAATCCACAATAAAACATTTTGTAAAGGAAATGAATATTGTGAGTTTCTTGACGAGAGTCAAGCCACTTTATAGATAATATGAAATCAAATTAGTGTATTAAAGGGTGTCTTAAGTAAATCTAATTACTGTTTTATTTTTTTAATATTTCTTTGCCTAGTTAGTGTGCAGAGGGTTGCTCCCCCAGCTGGCTCTTTAGCTATTATTGTGGTTGGTATGATAGTCATGGGAGTAGCAAGTACTATATGCTATATTATGTTTATATCTAGTGGTAGACATGCTGGATTCCTTGAAGGTGACAAAATGTAAGATTTGAAACACTTCTCAATTGATGTATAGTTTTTTTCAATGAGAAACTTTATCATTTGATTTTTGGAAATACATTTATCTACAAGTCATAATACACTTAAGTATTTATGCTGCAATTTTGGTTGTCTACCTTTTGTATGCATTCTCATGGGTATGGTTCCACTTAAGATTTTGCATTTTAAATTTAGGCTATCTAATACATACTTTTGTTGCTTGGCACAAAACCTTTGATGTAGGATTTTGTTTGGTTTTTCATCAGAATTAATTTGATGAGGTTGGGGCATTGGAGTGGAAAGAGGTGACAGGTGTGGCACGATAGTTTGATGGGACCCTGATGTGTTGCTTCACCACTCAAGTAGCATGTGAAGATTATATCAGAGTAGCGCAATGGAAGTCAATAGGTGATGTGTATGACAGACTTCCATTTTGGTTATGGGATCCAGGGATACTTTTGTTTGGTAAATTTCTCTACATTAGGGTAGTTGTTTACAATGATATTGAGCATGGTTTTATCACTACCTAGTGGATGCAGTGTATATGTTGGGCATTCGACAGATTGATTTGGGATCCTGGTATTTAAGTGATAGGCTAGAGCATTAAGTTGAGATTTCTTAACAAGCAATTTTGGGGAGGGCAGACTATAATGTCTCCTTTTTAGCTAGTGTATGAGTTTGGTGGATTAGCCTATCATTAGGTCCTCGTAGGCTAGTGTTTGCATTTAGAGGGCCTTTGGTGGGGTTTATGGGTTCTTCAAATGGAAATTTACAGTGTTCCCTTCTCCAGTGCTTAGCGATGTTCAAAGATGACCTTCTTGTGGTGTTTCAAACTCTGCTTTCCCACATTTACTATTTTTAGTAAGTCCCTTGGATGCTTGATTCCAACATTACTATTTATAGTAAGCCAGTCTGGTGAGCAGATGGAGCAGTGAGTTATCCCATGTGGTGTTGGCAAAATTAGTTATTAATGAGTATTTATGGATTTATGATTGATTGATTATTATTAAAGTGATTACTTTAATAATAATTAAATATTAAAGTGATTACTTTAATAATAATTAAATATTAAAGTGATTACTTTAATAATAATTAAATATTAAAGTGATTAATTTAATAATAATTAAATATTAAAGTGAATATTAATAATAATGATTAGTGGCTTTCTATATTATATGATTTTAATTAATCATGAAGTCATTATTAAAAATATTTATGAGGGCACCACACTTGGAGATCATTTTAATTGAAGTAACAAAAGAAAATAACATCAAGTTTTAAATGAATTAAAAGGGTCAAGGAGGTCATGGGTTTTGTGAGGAAGTATAAAAGCATTTAGAAAAGTACATTATTCATACATTCATACTTATGCAATTTACCAAAGCTTTTTGTGTGGAGGGGAAACAAGGGTTTCTTGTTGCAAATCAATCTGTGAGAACGAAAATTCTCTCAGATTAAGCATTCTACAGGTGTGAAATACCACCCAAGGATTGCTTTTTAGGTGGTTGCATACAAGAGTCACAATTTTGTATAATTGAGATTAATTTTTCAGAGGAATTTAGAGATTAAAAGTGCAGATCAGAAGCAAATCTGAATTCATTGGTATTGCTGATCATTTCTTTTCATTTATTGCTGGTTATATCTATCCCCAGGCAGGTAGTACCATTCCATTAGGTCGTACTATGCATATTAGGGCATGGGTTTTCTCTAGGCCAAATTGCCCAAGGTTTGGAGCTGCAATCTTCATCGTTTGGTGTCTTAGAACAATCAAACTTATTTGCAACTGATTGGAGGTGGAATTTGGAGTCATTCAA
>VDFB02277096.1:32511-54002 GCA_007258455.2 Sequoia sempervirens | reverse complement strand
CATCATGTCATGAAAGATTGTTGTCATTGCACGTTGATAGGTGGCTCTTGTATTCTTTAATCCAAAAGGCATGACATTCCAACAAAATGTACCCCATGGGCACGTGAAAGTTGTTTTGTCTTGATCTTCTGGTGCAATTTTGATCTGATTGTAGCCTGAAAAACCATCCATGAGTGATAGCATAGCATTTCTTGTTGTTAAATCCATAATGATGTCTATATTGGGCAAAGGAAAGTCATCCTTTCAAAAATCCTTGTTAAGATCCTTGAAATATGTGCATATTCTGATGTTGTTGTCTAGTTTGGAGACTGGTACAATGTTTGAAATCCATTCTGCATATTCAATTGATCGGATGAACCCTCCATCTAATATTTTTTTTAGTTTTTCTTTCACTAGTAGGGCGTTGTGGATGCATTTTTCTCAATTTTTGCTTTATTGGCTTCACTCCAAGTGCTATGGATAAATGGTGCATTATTAGATCTAGATCTATTCCTAGCATGTTAGCATAGGACCAAGTAAAATTGATTTTTCTTTCTTTAAAGAATTTGGTGAAACTTGGCTTTTCTTGCTGTCATTGATGCCACTAGGTGTAGGGTCTTTACTGTTTCTGCAATGCTGATGTTTATGGATTGTGTAGGCTCAACCAATACTGAAGATCTTTCTTGACAATGCTTAGGAAGAGTGTAAAATCTCTCATCCTTCAGTGCCTTAGATATTTTTTCACCATTGGATACGCTCTTTCTTTTTACTTTTTCATGATCTAATACTATCATTGCATGGTTTTCACCATTAGATCATTTTTTGTATTCAATCTTTTGTAGCTAAGAGATTTGGCACTCCCTTGATCGGAAGCTTCGTTATGAAATTCATTGGTGGAAATTTTTTCTGGATTCTTAGAACAAAGGAAATTAACAATGGCATCATCATCTGAAAAGATAGGGATATCAAGAAACTTGGTTTGTTCATAGTCAATGAGTTTGAGATGTATCAAAGGTAAGGAATCATCGGATTGGTTAAGATCAAAGGCGGTAAGTGTCATGATGGAAACATTTTCAAGGTGTTTGATAGCAATTTCAAGGTCTATAATGTTATTCTCCTCTGAATGATCTATCTCACTCGATGTTTGATCATCCTCACTAGAGTCATCGATATGTAGTGATCCAAATTCAAGGGGTCTAGACCCCGAACTTTGTCCCTCCATATGTATGGGTGCATACCTCTTTATCACATCAATTTATTTGTCTTGAAAATATTCTTCAGATAGTGAATCCCATTCATATTCATTTGAGTCTGTTTCAGAACTAGCTTGCAATTGGAGGATTCGCTCACAAATTTGTTGAGTGGTTTCTTCTTTTGCCTCTTCTTTGTATCCTAATCTTGTCTTATCTTTTGCATTGATTGTGATAGGCTAAATTTTTTCCACAAAACCTTCTTTTCTTTTTCCACTAAGACATTTTCCTTCATATCCCATCTTTTCTAAGATTGTGAATCCTTTACCATATTGCTCTGTTGGTATATTGAAAGTTGTTGCTTGGGATTGTTCTTCATCTTTGTAAAGCCATTTTAGAATGTCTTTGTCTTCAAATTCATCAACCAGAGTACCTGCTTTTACAAATTTACCATCAAAGAGCGTGATGGGTTGTGAAGATTGTTGTCTAGATGTTGATGGTTGTCCATATGATTTTGAAGAAGGTAGTAGCTATGAGAGACATAAGGACTACTCAAAAGAATACTCACCCATGCCTTTATCTTTCAACTGAATATTTTGCTTAAATTGCTTTGACAAAAAATTGAGTTGACCTTCATTACTTGAGGAAATAGAATCACCAATGCCTTTATCTTTCAACTGAATCTTTTTCTCAAGTTGATTTGACAGAGAATTGAGTTGGCCTTCATTTTTTGAGGAAATGGAATCACAGATGCCTTTATCTTTCAACTCAACCTTTTTCTCAAGCTGATTTGACAAATAATTTGATTGGATTTTATTACTTGAGGAAATAGAAGTGAGAGCTTCTCTGTTGTGTGGTACAAAAACATCTTGGACTGTTTTGAGAGTGTTGCAGTATTGAGGATTATTAGAATCTACTGAAATTGTGATCTCTTGTCCATTGTAAGGGAATTTCAAGCATTGATGGTATGTTGATGGTACTGCTTGCATTTCATGGATCCTAGGTCAACCCAAGAGTATGTTGTATGTCAAATCCTTGTCTAAAACTTGGCAGATTATAACCTTTTAAATTGATCCCACTTGAATTGCAATACAATCAATCCTTGAGAGGATCTTTCTTCATCATCATAAGCTTTTATTGTGATATTTCTTCTAGAATCTATGGCATTTTCTAAAAATCCCAATGCATGGATAAGCTTTAAGGTGTAGATATTTAGACCAGCTCCTCCATCTATTAAAACGTGTTTAACTTGATGTTTATGGATTATAACCTTGATATGGAGTGGTGCATTGTGAGGATGAGTGAGAGATGCATCATCATTTTCTAAGAATGATAGATAGTGGGGTGCAATCAAATGTTCCACCATGGCTTGGAATTGACAAACTTCCAAATTAGTTGGTATTGTGGTATCCACTAGAGCTTTTTCCAGAATGTCCTTATGGGCTAGTGAAATTTTAAGAATTTCTAGTATGGATATCTATGTTGGGATCTTTTGCAATTGGTCTATAATATTGTATTGATTTGAAGGGGAAACGGGTTTTTTAGATTTACTTCCTTTCAATACAAACTTGGACTACACTCTTGTGGTCACATTTACTGGCAGGTTGTCTTGTTTATTGTTGATTTTGATGACATTGATTTAGCTACAACAATTCCTTGTTTATGCTCGATTTTGATATCATTAACTTGATTATCAGCTGCAACAATCTCTTGTTTATCTTCAATTTTGATGGTAGCAATGTCTTGTTTATCCTTGGTTTTTATGTCATTGACTTGATTATCAGCTTTAGCAATGTGAAGGATTGTAGTATCATAGACATAATTCACATTCTTCCCTTTTCTTGTCAAAGAGGATTCTCCTTTTTCATAGTTGGGTAGAGGGTTTTTAAATGCTCCATGATCAACATTTTTTTGAGGTCCTTCTATCGATATTTCACATCTATCTATCAAGTCTTGCACCAAATGTCTTAATTGCATACAATCATTTTTTTTATGACCTTTGTTTCTATGAAAATCACAGTAATGTGCATCATTCCACCATGATGGTTTGAATCTTGGCTTAAAATCTCGTGCCTCTAGTAATGTTATGAGTTTGTTTACAAGAAGCTCTTTTAATGTTGATTCAAGTGATTGTCCCAAAGGTGTAAATTTTCTACATTGTGGTGGTGTAGCTGGTTTAGATTCACTGCTATTTTGATTTTTGTTTTTGGGTGTAATACCTGATAAATTGAAGACCGGTTTTGCATTATGTGTATCAGATGCACCATCATTACCAGCAGTCTTTTTTCTTGTCCAAAAATTATATTTTTCATTGTTGTTATAATGATTAGAAGAGTTAGTCGAGTTTTGTCCTTCATTATAGATTTTCAATACTCCTCTCTTAACCAAGGCTTCCTCAATCTTAAGTTTGTTTTCAATCATCTTTTCAAAGCTAGGTGGACATTGTAATTTTAGCCTATAACTCATTTCACTATTGAGATTATCAATGAAGATTTCCATCTTTTCTTTCTCAGGTATAGGATGGGCATATCTAGCAAATAATTATCTCCATCTTTGTAAAAATGTGAGAAATGATTCACCATTTTTTTTTTGTGTTACAAAGATCCTTCATGGTTATTTCATGTTGAATGTTGTATGAATATTGGGTGATAAACTTATTTACCAGCTCTTCAAATGATCTAATACCTGGTGGGAGTTTTGAAAACCATTCCATGCATTGACCACCCAAACTTCTTGGAAACAATCTCATCAAATAGGTTTCTTCATGTGCAAATTCTAAAATCATGGCGCAAAATTCTCTTAATGATCTTGAGGATCAGTTTTTCCATTGTATTTATAATATTTTGGAAGATCACAATTTGGTGGAAAAGGTATCATGTTCAAATTTATGTCAAATGGATAAGACAGATGTCTTGCAACATATATCTTTTTGTTGTTCCTCTTTGAATGTCTTGGATTTGTTGTTGACGATTGTTCATTTGTTGAGTTAAAGCATTCATTGGATCTGTGGTTCATGATTCAACCTCTATTTTCTTGGGAGCTCCCTTCAATTGGTTTATATCAAAATCATTGGGTAGTTTTACACCTTGATTTTCCAACATCACAAAGTATTTCTCTCCATATTTTTCTAAAATTTTCTACATGAACTTGTGAAATTTAGGGTCTTGTTGAGCTTGTTGAATGTCCTCATCAGTTATCTCATCTATTTTATGTTGGTGAAATCTATGAAAGGGGTTTTCTTCTCCTTCTTCCATGATGGTTTGGGTTTCAATTTCCTTTTCTCTAAGTTTTTGTTTTTGAGCTCTTGTTAAAATGGGCATGCAAATGATAAAGTTTTACTATACTTTGATCTTTGATTTGGGAGTGCCAATGAAATACCTAAGTCAAATAGGATGATGGATCCTATTGATGAGACTAAGGTAAATCTGATGTACAACATTTGTTTCGTGATGAAGGATGATAGATCCTGATAGTGAAACTCAGCTAACAATCAGAGATAGGATTGGTGATTTGGCACTTTAAGTTGTTTGATCCAAGTTTAGTTAAAGGAATTACACTTGCAAAATCTAGTTTCTTCAAGTTTAAACTGATGTTATAATGAGGAATAATCTCTGCTCTGAAAAGGATCCCTAAATATGGTTCAAGTTGTCTAACAAATGTTCAATTTAGCTCTATGTTTGAGCATCAGGTGAATGCACTAAAACAGGGAGTAGATGCACTGAAAGATGGGGTAAATGCACCAAATAATGGCTTGGATGCACTAGACTATCACTAAAATGTGCTAGAATAGGAAGTTGATGTGCTAAAAGATGAGGCAAATATGTTGGAACAGATCATATATGCGTTGAAAGATGGGCTAAATGCGCTAGAATAGGAATATTATGTGCTAAAAAATGGGACAAATGCATTGGAACAGGAAGCTTATGCGCTAAACTGGAAGTGTTTCCATTTTCAAGGTTTGCCTGATTTTTTTCTTGTTTTTGAATCAGTGAATTGAGTTTTTTTAAGGGATGATCTTCTGAACAGTGATTTCAAACATAGAAGCAAGTATTAAAACAAGTGTTTCATCCTATGATCTAAACATCAAGTGTATGTTCAAGGATTTGGTCCAATCCCTTTGATTTCCACTGGTATTGAACAATAACAAACAGATCAGTCAGACTCTTCTAATTTCAAGGGTCATTAATAACATCACAACCCACATCTTAGAACTACATCATCTCACATAGTCGTGTCACCCCCTAGAGGATGCCCATGTTTTTTCCTTTTTTTGGGTCTTAACCAAAGTCGAATCCTCCACTTTTGGTCAGTAATCCTTGGTAATTATATGGTGAGTATCTTGGGGCCATATTCTTCCCTCCCCTTTCACTGTGAATATTATAATGTTCAGGAAATAAATTAGCTGGCTACTACACTTAAATTTCTTAGTAAGGGTTTTTGTTCAGTGCGGCAAATGATAAAATCCCTCAAGAGGCCTCCCAACCTTTAGAACAAAGGCTTTGGGGATGGATATCAATGCACACTATTGTTGAATGTGACTTTCATCACAACCACGTTTGATTATAGTGGGTTGGAATGCTTGGCTATAGTTGTTCCCACTTAGGTCGTTCCTGTAGGGTGATTACTTTTTCCCACTACAATAGGCCTTCTACAGGTGCTATTACAATAAAATGAAAGAGTGAGTCTGGCATTCTAGTCACCCAGTAAAGGGGAGAGCATAGGCCTATCACTTTGCAAACACAACATACATGGTGTTCATTAACCTCGTAATTAAACTAGATGCCTAATTTAATCAAAGGAAAATAACTCCAGCCCCTACAAACATCATTAGTAGTTTCAGATAGGTCTTTGACAATGTATAAAACACCTACAAAATAGAAAGATATAGATTAGTCTCCAGAATTTTGAATTTCTGCAAATAAAGGTGTATGCACTAAAACAGAGAGCATATGCACCAAAATTCACCAAATATGCGCCGAAAGAGGCTTCGAGTGTGCTACATTGAAATTCACAAATGAACCTGTTCATGAAAACTTTCTAGAAAATGTTAAAAATGGGGCTAGGCCCCACGGTGGGCTCCAATTTATGTGTGCTATATAAAATGTATCGTGAATAAGCAATTAAAACCTATACAACATACCAATGAAACATTATATCAAGGAATTCAAACAATAATCAAATTGAAACAAACAATTCCCTAATGGTGTCTCATTGTCCTCTATCTCCAAGGATTCTTTAAGTCATTTTTCTCTCAGATTGTTTGTGCACATGACTTTCCAAATGACAACCTGAAGAATGAGAGATGTTGGAAATGCGAGAAATATATCCTACATTACATGATTGATGAACTAGTTGTAGATGATTGTGCAAAGATAATGATGTTGCTTATGATGTTGTCGTGAAAATGATGTAATGAAACTACAGTAATTAAGATGTTGCTAACGGTAATTCCATGATGAAACTACTTAATGCTAAAATGCAAATGCTAAATGCTCACTAAAATGACAATGACAATGCTAATGAAAATTCTGCAGAGTGTAATTATGCTCATCTCTCTATATATGAATTGGGATCCTTTTTGTTGTAAATGAGGGTCTATTTATAGATTTTCCAAGGCTTGAGCCTAGGTGGTTGGAACCAACGGTCTGGATTTGATCTGGAGAATGGACGGTTGAAGGTGAAGAGGTTAGAGAGAAAAGGGGAGTGTGTTCCCTTTAGAAGAACAAACTGCCAAGTGTGAAGAGGAATAAAATGGAGATGAAGGCCAAGAGTCCCAAATTGGTTAGAATTTGTTGAGGATAAATGCCAAATTAAATATTAGAAATCTTTAATTTCATGAGACACATGATGAGGTGGAAGGTGGGAAGAAGTTAGTAGAAATGTGCCTAAATTCGAATTTAAAATTCAAATTTAATGAGAGGAGGTTAATTAAATAAAACAAACTAATTAAATTTGTTCATTTAATTAAAACATGAAGAAAATGATTTAAGATAGGAAGAATTAGAGAAAATGAACTATATAAATAATTTTTTCAATTTATTTATAAGTAGAAGAATTAAAGATTATTAATTAAATAACTTGTATTTAATTAATTTCCTCCTGACCAAATTTGAGTGTATATAGGTGTAAATGAAAACCCTAATCCATAACATATTTTACTAACTATTGGTGTCTTCTAGATGATGATTTGTTAACAAGTATTTTTTACAATGGTTCTATGAATAGTAAATCATTTTTCATTTTTAGTAGATGATTGAGCCTTGTAAGTTTAATTTTGTCATTTTTATACTTTCTTAACAATATGATAACCCTAATGAAGATAATTTATAAGATTTTGTTTTAAGTGTCTTGAAGGATTGTGTGAGATTATATTATTTGGACATTTAAGAAAGTTATATTTGTGAATAACCTTGTTATGGTAATACAATTCATTGTATTTGCATTTGAAATGCACAAATGCATAAAGTGGGAATGATGAGATAAAAATTATCAATATAAATTAATTTACTATAAATATTAAATTGAAGGTAAAGTATAA
Source organism: Sequoia sempervirens (assembly GCA_007258455.2). NCBI lineage: Eukaryota > Viridiplantae > Streptophyta > Pinopsida > Cupressales > Cupressaceae > Sequoia > Sequoia sempervirens. Next base: position 46,295 of record VDFB02277096.1, on the reverse strand, counting down.
ATTATTTATATTCTTAATCAATTAATTTGATTAAAGCATGTCATGAAATATGATTATGACTGTGTTAGAAATATAAGGCAAAGGTTTGACTATTTTTTTATCCTAAACCTAAGAATTATGCTAGATTGAATTTAATAGCTTACTTAAACGAATCATTCAACTCCTAACTTATAACCTTTCCCCAAATGAAGAAAACTCTTAATTGTGATATAAAGAAAGATATTTTTTATATCAACTAAATGAGGAAATAGGAAGATAAACTTTGATGCTCCTAATAACCCTAAGTCATGTGACACAACTTTAAGAGATTGGTATTCTAGTGAGTTAAGACTTCTAACTCAAGTGGATGTAATTCACTTGGAATTAAATACATTTGAATTCTAACTAATATTTTTTTCCTAAATTATTTTATCTTAAACCCTAACTTTTAGCCTCAAACTAAATTACAAATCCCAAACCATAAATTTATCACATAAAACCTAATGATTGATCTATTTAATACTTTTTAATTATAGGTTGATTAGAATGAATGCATTTAATATCTTTTAAACTACTAGTACATAACACCAAATTATGTCAAAAGTGTGTTTAGATGACTCAATGTAGAGAGGTAAGATGAGGCTAGTCAACCAAATTTGATTTTTTTAGTTTGAATTAAGGAACAAGTTTACCACCATTAGGTCACCCTTTGTCCACATATTTGTCCTATGACATAATGATGGATAAATCTAGGAGTAAAATGACCAAATGAAGGTGGATGTATAAGTAAGTGTGATTAACATGTGAATAAGACAAATGTATAAAGTATGTGTGTAAATAGACATGATAGAGTTAAATATCTAGAGTTGTAAGTAGGTGTAAATAGAGAAAGAAAATGAGGTAATAATCCCAAATTCATAAAATATCATTTATTTTTTCATTATGTATGTTTATTATAACATTAAACATAAAAATAAATACAAACTAAATAAAAAATTCATGGATATATAAATTTTATCGTTACATTACTATAATAGACTGTTTAATTTATACATGTTGGGTTCCAAAATTGTTGTTCAACTTCCTAAAACTCAAATCCCACTCACAAGGCTAGTGTTGTCACTAATTTAATGCAAAAAGGTTCATCAATAGAATAATGGAGGTTTGAAGGCCAACTCAATGAGAGTGGATTCCCTCTCCAATGCTTCAAGATTAGCTTAAATTTGGGAGGGTGTTCCTGCAAGCTCTAATACATAAAAGATAATAGAGGATGGTGATAACTAAACCTATATTATTGATATATCTCCAAATATTTGTCACTAAGCATGAGAGAAAATAGTTACCCTATTACCTTTGTATAGTTGGTTGATACCTTCATAGTGAGTGTAAGGCATTGGAAAGATACACGATCCACAAAGATTATGAATGTCAATCCCTATAGATATGGTGAAATAGTGAATTGCATAAAATAACTAAACTAAATATTTAACTTAATGATTTATTCATTTGATGATTATTTGACTTGAATTATTCCAAACTGATGCCTATTTATGGGTAACATAGTGAAGTTGGCAGAAAGAGATGTGATGAAAAAAAATATTGAAATTTTGATCTAAGCATAAAAATACATCATACGAAAGTATTAAAAGTAGATCATTACTATTTATCCAACATTAAAATACACAAATTCACATGTAATCATTGAATGATCATTAAAGTTGTAATTGTATTAATATGTTGCCACATTTTCAAACAAGATTTACATTCACAACACCAAATATGCTAAGGGAAATTCCTAAAATATTCAGAAATACCCTAAATGTGTACCTATCATTATGGATACATTACATCTACAACACACTCTACTATAGTTCCTTTAAATATCCTATGAATTGTCTACCCTTTTATAACTAAATTTCAATAGTTGAAACTATGAAAAAACTCTAAGACTTGTTTTGCATTGAGACAACTATGGACTTCCTCTAAAATAAGTCAAAGAACAAAAAATATGCCTCTGGGTCAAAACCCTAATCCATGGAATAGAAACATCCACTAAATATATGGTTGGGAATTAATCTCATTCAAAATGGATTCTTCAAATCAAAGGAAAGCATTTGCATTTACTTTCAATGGTAGCTAGGCATGTTGCCATTAATGCAAGTTGATGGAGTAGATAGAGGAGAAGCACACCATCAAGCCCTTTAAACCTTTAAAATAATTGCCCATACTTATCATACCTTTGGATGATTAGACATTGAAATTATCAAGACTCTAATAAAGGAACAACAAAATTATCAAAGTATCAATCCTTTGATGTCTTGACATACATCTTTAAAGCTCATGCCATGTTGGACAATCGGTCCATTGGGGTCATGTTGAATTGTGCACCTATTGGACCAAGTGTTTTGCAATTTTTGCACACATGCCCCACCGGAGGCGGGGGACCCTCTTTTTTCTTTTGCATCACTACCTCTTGGCTTGGTCAAATTTTGGTTTTGCTCTTCTTGGGGGGTTATTTTGGAATTAAGTCTAGACTGGGTTTGATGAGGACAATATTTTGACTCTGGGAGAAATTTGTTTGTCTTGGAATTTGAAAATGGGGATCTTTTGAAGTGAATTTTCAATGTTATATGTAAATCTTTTTTGCACCCGTGGATAGAGGACAAAAAATTAGGCTGGGTTGCTTTTTGAACTTTTTGAAAATTCCTTCTAGAAAAAAAGTTATGGAGTTTAGGGGATTTTGACCTTGCAGGGAATTCAGGAATTTTCGTCCTTGATGGAAAATCCCGAAATTTCCATGACCCCCTCAAAATCCCAAAATTTTCATTTTGGAAAATTCCAAGACCCCTCAAAACTCGAAATTTGCCAAAATGGAATTTCCCAAATTTCCATTTTTGGAAAGTTCTTACCCCTCAAAACCCGGAAATTTGCCAAAATGAAAATTTTCCAAAATTTCCATTTTTGAAAATTCCTTCCCCCTCAAAATCCCAAAATTTTCCAAAATGGAAATTTTCCAAAAATTTCCATTTTGGAAAATTCTACCCCTCAAAACCTGAAATTTTCCAAATATGGAATAATTTTCAAAATGAATTTTTCCCAAAATGCAATTTTTTTCCAAAATGGAAATTTTTCTTGAAATTTGAAAATGTTCTCGAAATGAAATTTTGAGATGGAGAAAAAAATTCAAAAATAAAAATTTCCAAAAATGAAAAATTTCCGAAAATGGAAAGTTTCCATAAAAAATTGTAAGTTTTTTTTAAAGGCCAAAGTTTTATTCAAATTTAATTTGGATTGGATTTTGAACATGTGAGCTACTAATGATGATATCTATTTTTCAGGATTAAATAAATCAAAAGGGGAACTTGCATATGAATACGTGCTAAAAGGGAAATATGGAAGAGTTCAATTCAAATTTTAAAAGTGGGGCCTGCATATGAATTCGTGCCCAAACCGTCTACAGCTGGAAGGAGTTTCTGGAAGACATGTGAAGCTGATTTCATCATCCAATTAGAATTTTCATTAATGACAAGCTGGCATAATATTGTTTTCCCATTGTTCCATGATGTAACTACTTTTATGCAATTGGATGATGATGTACCATGAGCTCTCAAATTAAATGTAACAACTTGATGCTTCTAGAAGTGCAATTGCAGCTATTGGATGAATTAAATCCTGGCCATTGATTCAAAATGTAATTTTCTATAAAAGGCCAGTGTCTTCTCATTTCTAAAAGGGTTAGATTTAGGGGTTAGAATAGCTGATTAGAGGCTGTAAAAGCCATAATTGGCTAAGTTAGAGAAGTCCGTAGCTATAGGAGAGAGGAGAGACTGGAAATTGTTATGTAATGCTGGAGAAGTTAATGCAATTGGATTATTGATTTGGCAAGCTTTGTGTTACACTTTGACAGTTTATGGTTTCTTGTTCTCAATTCTCAATGTTAGATGTTAGATTTCAGTTCTTTTGCAATAATGGTAAAATGTTAATGATGTTGATCGATCTTCGGTCCATACTTTTAGCAATTTGTTGTGTAAAGTTAGTCTGGGCCTTATTTTGTGCTAAGTTCAACTGTGGATGCTTGTTTACATTGCACCAGTTATTGGGTATGTGGATGAATATTCATAGTCTAAAAATCTTCAGTTTCCTTAGAAGATTGCACCATTTTTGCAGAGTTGTGGGCTTGTCCTTGATCAAGCAGAGATTGGTTTCATTGGGGATCCATCCATTTGCAACATTCATCATTGTTGTGACTAATCTTAGGTTTTAGTCTTAGAAATCTCTCTAAACCCTTATCTCTTTTGCTATTTATTTTGAATCTGGGTTAGTTTTAGGATTGAAGGTGTCGCCATATTGTTGCATCTGATGAAAGTACGCTTCCAGCATTGTTCATTTGTAAGGCCCCTTGTGATTACCAGCAATTTCACATTATCACTGAGTTGTTTATGCATTGTCGAGACCTGACATTAGAGACCTTGGGGTTATCTCTTGAAGCTTGTTGGTAGAGATTTACCCTTCAAGAGATATAGGATAGCATATTATGTCTGAGTTGTTGTTGTGCAAAAAACACCATCAACACCAAGGACATGTCATGTCCACCTCTGATATCTTGATAAAGCACCATATCATTGGACCTTGGGCCTCTATTGAAAAAACTACCAATGAGATGAGGGGATGTGAAACTCTAAAAGTTTGAAATAATTAGATGAATTTGGGAGTGGATTAAGGGAAAATGTCAATGAATCGAACTTGTGAGGAAAGCATGACCAGGATGACAAGTTTGATGGGGATGGAAAGATCAAGTCTAGAAGTATGATAGATAAACTTTTAGGGAAACATTGTAGGAAGGAAAGAGAAAGTGTGAAACTCTAAAACACTAAGTATTTAGGCAAATTTTAAGGAGTTCGATGGAGTTTAAGGTCATTGGGGGTGGCATGGACATGATGAAAATTTCGATGGGGTGGATGGATGAATGATGAAATTCAAAATTCCAGTGAAGAAATGACTTATTATTTTAGGAAAAAATATGCTTTGGTGATTGAGAAGGCCATTGAAATGGTAGGAATGGAAGGGAAACCTTGATAGTCTAAAAGGCCAAAAAATTCAACACTTGGTAAAGTTTAGGTTCCAAACTTCAAGTAGATGGGAATTAAGGAGACAAGGACCAAAGGATAGATGGAGGAGGAAGTTTGAAATTCTAATAGACAAAAATAACTTAGGCTTTTGGAATATACTTTCCAACTTCAAGGATTGGGGATGCCAAGAAATCATATTGAGGGACACAAAATCTTGAAACTCTATTGAAACAACACAAAGGTAGCATTTTACCCTTTGAACTTCAAGGAATGGGGATGCTTAAAGGAGGAAAGAATGTAGGGGAAAAACCCAATAGTTTGAAAGATCAACAACTTTGACACTTAGCCATTTTCACTATGTTTCTGGGTGGGGTGTTAGGAGTGATAAGAAAAGGCATGCAAGGATGGACAAACTTGAAGCTCTAACAACCCAAAAAATCAACACTTAGCTATATTTTGGTTTTTCAACTTGGGTATTTGGCTAAGAAATGAAAATAGGGTTTTAATACAACAACAAGAGGTACAATTTTAAGCAAGATTGACCATTTATAATTTCTTAGATCTATTCTTAATGATGGGTCAAAAATTCTAAGACACATAGAAATGAAGGGACACAAGTAAAAAATAACATTACAAATTTGAGTCCTAACAATACCAATAAGAATAAAACTAAAAAATGAATTTAAATTATTTATTTATTTATCAAACATTAAAATAATTAAATTATAGAAATACTAATTAAATAATTTGTTACAATAAATTACATAATGGTTTAATGATGTATTATTTTTTAGGTAAAGCATCATGATTAAGTTCAATCTATCCCCTCAAAACCAATTATAGTCATGAATCTAGAGTATAGTGACATGATTACATTTGAATTCTAACTAATATTTTTCAACTAAATTATTTTAATATGAACCTTAATTTTTATCCTCAAAGTATTACAAACCCTAAACTTAAATTTAGGGTTTATGGTTTAGGGATTATGGCTTAAGGCCTATGGTTTAGACTAGGGTTTATGTTCTAAGGTTTATCTAGTTTGATCTATGGTTTTAGTGTTCCATAAATGAATTTATAATTAAATAAAACAATATATATATAAGAGAGTTGCCTACCTTAAAAATCAATTAACTAGCTCTTGTGGAGGGGGGATATTGAATCAAGATGCTATTAAGGTTTCTAGATGTGGATATCCATTTTATTTTTCTCTTTTTCATCATTCACCATTGAAACAAGGAAAATGTGGAGTGTAAATTTGAACCAAGTACAAATCCTACTTCAGGCTAGAGTGTGAATGAAAGGAAAATAAAATAATGTAACTTAAGAGAATGTTATACCTTCCATGGTTTTAGATTTCTTCAATTGATGGTGTGGTATTGTGATAACATGTTGTATTTATTGTAAAGACTCCTTGATGTGACAACATTTACCTACAAGAGTTTTCATTATAGAAATGCTTGAGGATGAATTGAATTTATAGGTTTGAGATGGGTGAGATTGAGGGATATAATTTAATCTTAGATGGGATAGTAGAGATTGATTAGCTTGCATGGAGAAATAAAAAGCTAAAAAGTAGTAATTTGGGAGAGGTATAAAAAGATAAAGCATGGATTGAGGTAAAATATAGGGTTGAGATTATCTTAATTTGAATGAAGGGTAGAGACTAAAATTTCTCACGTGGGAGAATAACTATGGGGATGTGTGATTGTGACATGTGATTGGACTCACATGTGTGAGAATCACATATTGATGTGTCATTTGATAGGTAAGATATCTCACACACATGTGAGAATCAAATTTGTGAAATGGAGAGTGGAGATCTTGTTGGAGTAACGGAAAGTGGATATTCAAACTTGATTTTATTTTGGATTGAGAAATGGATAGATAGGTTTAGATTAGTTGATTTGATGAATAGGGTTGAATTTTGATTTGACTTTAGATTTGATCATTTTGATTTATTTCAATTTTAAATTATGGATGTGGCATGTATCATGTACCAAAAATCTAACATGTGACCAAGATTCCACAATGACACAATAAAATACACCCTATATTGTAAATATCATTTATCAAATTGATAAATTATAATCAACACCTCAAGAAAAGAATCCAAGATTCTTCTATGGTACCAAGATGTCAACATCTCTAAATCACATGAAGATAACCATCTCCTATCTATAGAACCTAAGATGTCAAATGAAGTTTTATTGCATATAAAACAAGATCCAAGAGGTCCTCTATGACACCAACAAAAAATTTAGAATATTATTCATAACCAAATGATGAATCTATATCATTTCCAAAGGCTCCCACTGAATCGTGATACTAAGATACACATGAAATCGTATAAAAATCACCTAAATGAATATCATTCATGGCCTCAACACAATCAAATAAATCAACATCAAGAGCTTCCAAAGGGTAAAGAAAAACCATGATCTCCAAACCAAGAAGATACAAGACCATCAAAATATAATTTTTGAAATATCCCATTGAATAGTGTAAGCAAGTCATCGACAAAATCATGATAACCATCTCTTGAATGAAGATCATATATCACTCTAAATAATCAAAAAAATCAACTACAAAACTAGGAGCTCATAAAGGGTAAAGTAAACCCAAAAAGATAACCACCACCTAAAATCAAGAGTCAATCTAACACCACTAAAAATGCATCTATATAAATAATCATGTCATGTTAAATTTCAAAATTTATAAGAAATATACATGAAACCATGATCATTTCCAAATGTATTGGTATCAAACTCTCATTGAGTCTCACATGTTTGCACAATATAGTCACCAAGTCTAGATCCAACAACATAATTGTTTAGGTAGCACCATCTCTCTACCTCATGATGAAAATAAAACTAATGAAAGAAGTGACCAAACCAATCCACCCAATAGAATTTGTATCCACATTGAAATATATATGCGTATTGACAACTCACATTCAATTTATATATGCAAAAAATAAGTATAAAAAATTACAACACTACACAAAACATAGGTCTCACAATGCAACATACAAATTCAATAATATATCAATAACTATTTCAATAAGGATAATTATAGATAAACATGTAATTTTTTAATGATTCAAACACTAAATCAATGCTATATTTGATTTCCAAAAAAACTTATAAGTTATCATAATCAAAGGAACACAAAAATAGCTCAAATAGAAATGTAATTGAACACATCATATAACAATAATTCAAACCTAATCCATAATGTAATGCTTAGAAATAAATTTTTGTTGACTACAAGAAGTCCAAAATCAAATAGTGTATGCACAAGATGTGACCTATCTAAGCAAGAAAAGCAAACTCAACTTCCAACTAACATTTTTTTTTCCAAAATTGAAAAACATAAAAAAACCATTTATACATAGTGTAGTTGATGAGAAATAAACAGGTTCAATACCAACTATTGGGAAATTAAATCTCTATCCAAATATGACTTCAAAGGATACTTGAGGCTTATACTATACTGAATTGAAAATCTAAAACTTATATGCAAATCTGAAAATTAAGTTTCCTTAATATGGAATTACCATGATTAGATCCATCTTCTTTATGATGTCAAAAAGCAACCAACATAATATGCTTATAAACACTACCTTATGTGAACTTATAACAAAAATATATGAATAATAAAATCAAAATAAGATATCAGAAATGAGGAGTAGATTAGCAACACAAGAGCATCACATAACACAAGATTTACATGGAGAAACCCTCATGAGAAAAAACTCCACCAAGAAGAGAGACCAAATATGCATTATCATAAATGATATTATAATACAACCACTTCTATTCTCCTATTTTCCTTCACCATGGTAGAACCTATGCACCTATTAAAATCCTCCTTATGCCTCAACATGTCCTTGTTCCTATAGAGTAACATTACATTAAACTATTCCTCATTGTTTCTACACCCAAAGAGCTGATTTTATAGATGTGTGAAGAGATCTTAAGCCAAAAAAAAGGCTTCCAAAGATGACTCTTCAATCCAAATGACCCAACCCTTGGAAATCCTCCATGAATATAAAAGGACACCTATTTTGGCTTCCCATACTTTCCCTCCAACTTGGGTGCCCAAACTTGAGAGATAAACATTACATTAAATGCAATAAATGATGGAAAACCAAGTGACACATGTTGCCTCTTTCCAAGCACCCACTTAGAGAATCCCAACAATCATTAATTTATCATTTTCCTTATCTTTTATTATCCTATTTTAGGCATCCACATGTGTGGAAAACAATATTAAATATTTATGTCCACACATCACCATTACTGCTGCTAGTGGACCCATCACCCCTTATGAGTATATTACAAACAATGGTGAGAATTAATAGTACAAATTACTTTTCCAATACTCCCTAAGTTCATAGAGACACTTTCCAAGGATTTTGGAACCATGGCATAGGATTTACAAGGTGGATGGAACCTTAATTCTAATAGTAGTGCTCAAAAATAGTTTTCCTATGACTATAAGAAGTCAAAAATATGACTATCAAGTTTAATGTTATGCCTCCAAAAAAATATGCTCCATTTGGTAAAATAGAAACCAAGCTACTCATTGGTGGGCCAAGCATGAACAATATCATTGGCTTTGGGTGTTGGATGGGTGGTGTATAATTAGCAATTCTCTACCCAAGAAACATGTTGGTGGCACTCTAGTGGATCCCTCAGTGGTGGTGACACTTGTCAATGCACCATGGGGGGTTTTGCACTTGTCAAATTGGAATGATTGTCTATTGTTTGTTGGAGGCTAGGTAGTCATATTTGTTAATAAATAAAATCTACAAATTTTTCCAATGCCATAAAAAAATCTATTGAATTATACACAACACTAACATGGGCATTGTGCCAAAAAATACTCTTTAATGATTGACACATGCTCCATATGATACATTCATATGGATTCATACAATTATAAAGATTTTATATGGAATATTTTTTGTCCAAGATTCCTCAAGGGCTCCAAAATTGGAAAAAAAATTGAGACCAAAATATATAGTGTCATATATAAAAACATAGGTTTTTGGGCCTTTTGTAGTCAATGGTGAGGTCTATTTTGCCCTAGGGGTGCCTCTATAAAAATATCACCCCCAAAACCCTCACAAAAAGAGCCCTACCATAAAATGCACAAGGAAAATCTCCATGAAATCCCAAAACTACAACAACCCAAGTTTGAACATACATGTAGTCTTTAAAATAGCTTCATTATTTTCTTGTAAAACCCTAGATTCAATAATGCATAAGAAACTACTCCTTCCAAGGGTTATCATTACTAGGTAGATCTCCCATAGCCTGACAACTTGGCTCTCATACCAAATGAAAAAATTGCAACCATATAGAATTATGTCCATATAACCACAAGAGAGAAAATCATGCAAACAAGTATTAAGAATCTACAATACAAAATATTAGAAAAACATACCATCAAGATTCCACAAGATGTACCCTAGAAAAACTCTCAAGAGGGAAAAACCTAGCCTCCAAAATCATCCACACTTAATGTATTATCTCATGAATAAATATACAATACATTTGTAGAGTCTCCATGAAAACATCACGCTTTTTTCATGCACTCTATATGAACAACAAAATGAGAATCATGTAACTACACATGTCAATCCATGCTTCCTCTTCTCACATGTGTAACCTACAAGAGATGCTTAAACCAACCAACTAGCCAACCCCAACAACTACTCATGTGTTTGATTTTATAGAAATAAGTTTGCACAAAACCACAAGTTTTCCCAATGTTAAATATTTTCCCAATTTGAAAACCACATTAAATATTTATCCCAATGTTACATACAATACATAAAGTGTCCCCAAGAATGTTTAACTCTCGTGATTTATGCAACCTTGGATCTCCTAGATGTACTAAAAATATTATTAATTTTTACTTTATACATTATTCAATGTGAACAACAAACCTTTTCCCAACAATAATGAGAGTTCAAGTCACCCCCTTTAGTGATGAAATCAAAAGGTAGGCCTACTTAAATACACTGAAAGGTGACACTTTATTTTTATCTCCAAGATCACCCTAAGGCATGAGGAGAGATCATACATAATGGTCCATTAGGTGATGCAAGTGGTCAATGATGGTTTTGATCCTCAAGTTTACCTTATGGCATGAGAGGAGATCATATATAACTCTAACTACAAACACACAAAGATCTACATTAAGCAACACGCCAAAAAAATTAATTTCTCTTATTAAGAAAGCATTTATAAAAAGAAAATTGATTTGAGAATATAAGCCTTGTACTAGTGAACCTCCAACCACAATGTGTTAGCATTTTCAAAAATGAGTCTTTGACTTAGAAAAATCACTATAACCAAAGTACTAGTAAAAATTTAAGATCCAAATGTATATAAATAGTATTTATGGTGAGATGGGGAGAATTTACTTAGCCCATAATGAAGAGAGAAAAATCAACTCTTCAACGCCCTTAAAAATATAAAAAAATGCTATTTGGGATTAAATTTATGCTAGCTTACATTAAAACAAACTATTGTAACAAAAAGTGAATATTTAAAATAAGAATTAATCTATACTAAAAAAATCAAATATAAATTAAAATTACAAAACTAAAAAAGATCTATATTATTAAGATTTAAAAATTATATTGATATTTAAAAAAAACTATTAAAAAATATTAAGACTATTAATGCATAACCTTCATGCGAGGGAATTATATCATAAATTCAAACAACTTGAGAAGTATATAATAGATATTTCAAAGAAGTTAGTATATCTTTCCTTTCTAAATTGATGTTGAGACTATCATATTATCCCTTCCTTCATCAAGATTTACCACCATTTATGCAACCACAAGACCGAGCATATATTCTTTCAGGTTGGTCTCTCTCTCCTCAAATCAATCATTTTAAATCTACTAGGTCATTGATTAACCATTTATTCATTTTTTTTCTTCCCCTTCACCTAGAGTTGTGTTCATCTCTCTATCCTAGCTTTTGGATCCTTCTCGACACTTCTTCAAAGGCAAGAGTAATGGCTAAAAATTTTGAGTGAGAAAAGACAAAAGAATTTTTTTGGCCCTAGTTAATAGATTTTGTCCATCTCTCTTTCCTCATAATATTACTCTCTTCTTCACATAAGAATATTTATAACCATCTCTCTCACTCATCTACCTAGCTCCATCTACATCAAGCTTTGGTTCTAATTTGTTTACTTTACTAAACCTTTCCTACTTAAATCGAATTGTGTGCCTTTACATCCCTACCCACCAAATCTCTCACCTCCTTCTTCTTCCTCTATCTTGGGCAATGTGATAGCTTAGATCTCCCTTCCTCCTGCAACTCAACCTTGTGATATTAGTCCAATACTCTCCCTCATTTGCTTCATGGTGTCATATCATGTGATCAATCCTTAGAATTTTTTTCTCGACACTTTCTCCTCACGTTGTCTGTATCATCCATATTTGTTCCAAGCTTGGTTTCATTATGTCCTCTTCCAAATCATTGCTCCACTCATAAGACCAACCTTCTTTTCCTAGCACTAATCTAGAATTGCTTCTCCCATTTAACCTATAATTTCTTGTGCCTCTTATTTCATAGCACCAAAAATATCTAGTAACTCATTAATGTTGGACAAAGATTCACCATTTTCTAAGGATATTTGCATAAAATATCTTTAGCTAAATCTTGATCCCAATAGTCTTTTTTAAGCTAGTTTAGATACATCATCTTCTATTACCGTTTCTCAACATATTTCTTATTGCGCTTTATCTTATTTTAATAGTGATTTGATCTCCAATATCTTTTATATCCCTCCTCAAGCCACTAAACTTAATATTCAATCAAACTCACATCCTTCTATTTTTTTCCACTAAGCTAATGGGTTAGACATATTTTCTATTCCCATCCCCAACCTTAAATATCATCTAGCTTCTCACCTCATCAAATCATCCTCTCATATATTTTTGTTGCCCCTCACCTTAACCCCTCTCCTCTAGGATATATTCCCAAGCAATCCTTTCTCGCATTCATTCCTTCTCCTTTAACACAACTTCCACATTATTCATGTTTGGGAGAATAGATTAGTTATAGACCTCTCATATGATTATTTAGACCCTTCTTATTTAATTTTAAAAAAGAGTCCTTTTCTTTGCTAGCATCCCTCATTTCATACCCTCAGATGACTTTTAAATTGAAAATGAGAAATTAGTTTGTTCTCTCCCTAAGGATACTATTAAATAATTATACCAAGATTATGTTTCCAGATATAGGCATGCCAAACCTCCCAAGTGCAATATCCCCAAAGTTGAGCTCCAAGCCTTTAGGACCTTAATGAATAATAATGACCTCATTATTGTCAAAGTAGACAAAGGTAATACTTTTTTTTGTTTTGCACAAGTATGACTACCTCTCCAAGATAAGAGCTATTATTTCTAATAATAGTAGCTACAAAATCTTAGATTCCAACCCCATCTATGAAATCTCAAAAAAAAATTGCCATTACTCGTTCTTCCTTTGATGATGCTACCAAAAAGTGGTTGCTTTCCTCCAACAAGGTGACTTGCCATATATATGGTGTTCCAAAAATCCACAAGGTAGGTGTTGTGCAATTTTCACACACACGCCCCGCTGAAGGTAGGGACCCTCTTTCGCTTTGGTTTTTGGTGTTTTGGCCCTTGGATTTTGTGGATTTGAATTGCCTTGGCATGAGCTTAAAATATTCATC
>VDFB02277096.1:0-30807 GCA_007258455.2 Sequoia sempervirens | reverse complement strand
TGCTTAGTTCAATTGGAGATTTATTCATTTCAATTGCAATTGGGTTGTCTTGGATGAAGTCTCATGATTTGAAAATATTTAATACCTTAGAAGATTGCACTGTTTCTGTAAGATTGCAGATTTATCTTGGTCAAGCAGGAATTATTTTATGAGGGATTGGTCCATTTCAAGTATTTCATCATTTGCATTTTTAATCTTAGTAGTAGTTAAATTTAGATATCTCTCTGAAACCCTAACCTTTTGTTATTTCTTCATTATTTGGATTAGATTTAGGATTGAAGTATCATCATATTGCTAGATCTGATAAATTAAAGATTCAATATTTACTTGTAGTAAGGTCCCTTTGTGATTACCATCATTTTCACATTTATCACTAAGTTGTTTATGCATTGTCAAGACCTGGCATTGGAGACCTTGGGTTTATCTCTTGAGGCTTGCTGATAGAGATTTACCTTTCAAGAGAGATAGGATTTCATAGTCTGTCCGAGTTATTGTTGTGTAGAAAACATCATCAATAGATTGGCGCTAGAAGGAGGGCCTGAATAAGAAAGTTGGATCTATTTTTGAATGCCATCTCTCTTGAAAGATTCAGAAGAAGAACCAAATCTACTCCAGGAGAAGAGGAATTTCAAGAATTGAAAGCCCCTACTAGGTCAAGAAGGACCAGCAGAAGAGAAGAATCATCATCCACCCAACCACCTCCATCATCTCCATCATTCTCATCTTCATCAGGGTCATCTGAGTCTGAATCTGAGGACATTCCCATTCAACAACCTCAACCATTCATAAATCAGCCATTACCACCCCCACCTCCACCAATGGCTTTCCTAGCTGATAACCCATCTCCCTTATCTTTCAACCATTACAATCCTATCCCCAAGAACCTTGAGCTTTTTTGCTCCAAGTTTCACATTAATGATCCCAAAAGGACTGTAGAGGAGCATATTAGGATTTTTAAGACTACCCTTAAGGATAGGGGAATTAATCACAAGGATGTTGCATGCAGACTTTTCCTATATTCCCTTTGGGATGAGGCATTTTGTTGGTATAATTTTGTTGGTATAACCATCTTCCTGCTGGATCTATCACTACTTGGCTTTAGCTGGAGACTGCATTTTTACTGAAATTTAAAATCCCAATAAGTGCTAATGAGTTGCTTCTGCAGTTTACTGGAGTTAAGAGGGAGGCAAATGAACCAATAGTGGCTTTCAATAATAGATTTCATAGGGCTTATGCTAGGCTGCAATCCCCTTATGTTGTAGACGATGCCTCTGCCAGGGAGGTTTATTATGAGGCTTTCGATAGTTTAACATCTACTTTCATCAAATGGAAAGTGAACCCTCTTGGTAGCTTATTTGAAGCTTATGATGTGGCTGTTAAGGTGAGTACAGATTTGAGACAACACTTGTCTGGACCCTTGGCTAGCCAAACACCACGATGAGTTTAGTCCCTCAATTGCCCTTGGTTTCATACTCAGGTCATCCCTGTCAAGCTACATTCATGCCAAATTACCCTCCAAATATGAACCAACGTACATCCTTTCATCAACAAGCTAATATACCTAGTTATTTGCAGAGCTCTAAGATATTTAATCAACCCAGTGCAGACAAGGAGAGGTTGGATGCACTCATGGAGCTAGTTGAGAAGCTGAACACTGAAGTCACCTATCTAAGGCACCAGAATAGTCAATCCCAGACAACCCAAAGGGAGATTCAATCCAATTATGATCAAAGCAGTAGGGATATGATGCAGGCTCAGGGGTAGAACTTTGATAGAGGACAACATCTTGATAGAGATCATGGAAGGCAACCACCACTTTAGAATAATGGAAGAGACTTAACCTCTCTGGATCATCCAAACAATCAGGAGAAATCTAGTGAAGTCTGTCTGGAAAAAATAGCTCTTTCAGGATGGTGTAGGCTTCATAGTACTAATCGACATTCTGAGTCAGACTGTCAAGAATTTCAGACTGCTGCATCTATTTTCCAATAGAAGGTTCAACATGCCAGCAAAAATTTGAGTGGGCTGGAGATAGTTCCATCTAATCCTTATGACATATCAGTCATGGTTGTGAATCATATCCCATTTCCAAAAAGTGAAGAGAATGAACTAGAAGAAGAATAGGATAAGGGTATTGAAACAGGGTATGTATACAGTGGAGAATTTGTAGCTCAACCTTTTGGAAGTAATGAGAAGAGTGATAATGGTCCACTAGATGAAGAAGAGTATACAACTGAAGAGGTTCAAGCATTCCATCATGTGTCTACTTAGTATTTCATAAATGGAGGACAGTCTAATGCTAATAAAGGGGGAAGCATTGAAAGTAATAGGGGCAAATTGATAGTTGGCTCTGAAGACCACTGTTCTACCATGACTATAGAGCAAATAGGAGAGTATGTGGTCAAAGAACTCAAGAAATTCAAAGTCAACCTCTCTGCTCATGAGTTGTTAAGAGATCCTACCATTAGGGATGCAGTACTAGGGTCTCTTGAAAAGGATATGCTTTCTGAACAAAAGGGTACTTCAAGCCATGTTGATACAAATTCTTTTAAGGAGGTATTCATGTTTGAAACAAGCTTGGGAAATTATGTACTGACAGTTGACCCTCAAGGATGGGAGACTAAGGAAATCCTCATGTTACATGATATGCCTATCCATAAATCTGACAATGTTGAAGCTTTGGTAGAATCAACAAAGGAGGTACAAGAGCAAGTATGGTTGTCGAATCATACAGAGGATATACATCAAATTACAAAGAGTAGGCTTCCTCCAATGAAAGAATTTCAATAGGCTACTGGTGAACATCTAGTAGAAGAGTCAACTGGCATTGGATCAGAGAAGGTCATGGCAGTTAATGTTGAGGCAGTCCTGGAGGAGGTTGAGCTTTTGATTGAGGAGCCTCAACAACTTGTTAATGAATGTCCCCTAGAGCAAATTGTGGGATCTGATATTGTGGGTAAAGAAGCTAATTTTCCTGAGGATTACAGTTACAATCCAGAACCAGAGCCAATGCCAACAGAGGAAGAATTCAAGGAGTTCTCACATTTATCAAATTCTGCTTTTCCTCTGTCTGTTGTTGAATTAAGCACTAAAAATTTACAAACTTTATGCATCAATGGTGAGATAGCTAATGTGGTTCATATTGATATGCAAGAAAACTTGAATGATGTTAGAGAAAGTAATGTTGTAGCCATCATTGATGAATTGAATCACACTGTTGTAGGAGAAAATTTGTTTAAAGATCAGTCTGCGATGCCTTCTGATGAATATCCTATTGAGAAATTTGTTGTACAGGACAATACTTCTACACATTCGTCACTGATACCTCATGATGAAATGCAAATAGGTGAAAAGTTCCATGTTTATACTTCTGAGCCTGTTCAATTTAATCTTCACCCTGAGTTGTTCATTAAGGATTCTAACCCTGTTTTGCATGTCACAAGCGCGAGAGGGATATTGCATCATCAATTGAGATCTCCTGATAACATAGATATCAGCTTTTTACAAGTGCAGGATGTTGGATACCACATTCAGTCTATAACAGTACAAAATTAGGTTGTTTCTTTCCTTGCAAACAATTATGAAACTTATCAATTTGATTATGGTAATTTAGGGAAGACAACTTGCATATGGATTGATCATGGTTGCAATGAATTGCCTCAATTATTGATTGTTCCTGATTATGAGGTTGAATTTGAATGCTTCCTTTTTGAGGTTTATTTTGCTGAGTATAAAGATAAATTTGCATTTTTGAGGACTGTTACCATTACCTTGTTACTTGTTCATGCATTGATGAACCGTATGGGGGTGGGTCTCAGTTCACCTTGTCTGATGATGAGTTGTTATGAGTCTTTTGTACATAGTCAGGATAGATTGCTTTAGAATTTGTCTGTTTTGTTTAGTTTAGGTTTGCTTTGGGTATTGTTTTGGTTGTTCCTTTGCCTCTTCGGCTTGGGGTTTCTACTTTCTGGCTAGGAATTGTCCTACTTGCACAACAACCATTTCATTATCTAGGACTATTCTGAGTATTTCCTTGATGAACTTTCATCACGTGTCTTGAATGGATGGTTGAGGTCTTTGTTATCGTCACACTGTCTAAATGTTTGATTTAAGGAGGATGATCACTAGTTTGATTTGAATTTGAAGTATTCTAAAATCTTATATTTTCATACATCTTAAGAATCCTGAGGTTGCAGTAGGATCCTTGTGAGGTCTTATCAAGTGAAAAATCTTATTTCTGCTTCAGTGCCACTATGGTTCTCGGCCCTAAGTGTGAACTTCATTGTTCACAAGTTGAAATAAAAAAGTGAAAAGAAAAGAATATCAAAAGAAAAGAAAAGTGAAATGTTGAGAATCAAAAGAATGAATCCAACTTATCAAGGGTATCTGAATATCTCTATCGGGGCTATGGATGCCTGGTTGGCAGTAGAGCTATGTTTGGGAGAGTCACAGCGATAACCTCATCGGGGCTATAGACGCCTGACTGGCAGCGAGGCTCTATCTAGGTTGCTTTTGAAGTTAGAATCTTTACATAGCCTGTCTTGACTGAGCTTGGTTTCTATAGTAGCCCAAGGAAGTAGAATCTTTACATAGCCTGTCTTGACTGAGCTTGGTTTCTACAGTAGCCCAAGGAATGAAATGAACTCATTTGCACACACTTGGATTTTCAGTCTATGGAAGGTTCAGTCTACCTTTGGTTATGATTCTTTACTCTTGCATTTTGGTTTGTTTATCTGATAGTGAGATTGAAACTAGAGATTTTGGGTTCTTAATTCCTATTCATCATCAAATGCTCTGGAGCATTTCCCAGCAGAGTCGCCATTTGTTGTGCAATTTTTGCACACACGCCCCGCTGAAGGCAGGGACCCTCTTTTGCTTTGGTTTTTGGTGTTTTGACCCTTGGATTTTGTGGATTTAAATTGCCTTGGCATGAGCTTAAAATATTCATCTTGCTTGCCTAAGTGTTTTCCCCAAGTTACACTTTGAAAACCTTAAGTTTTGAGTGAAATCCGGGTTTTTGCTCTGTTTCAGGATTTTCGACCTAGTCTGGATTTTCCCGGATTTCACTCAAAGCCCGGCAGCTGACTGTTTTCTAGAAATCTTCTCACCTTGTAGAATTCCGAATGGACCGGATTTCTCTGAATTTCTGTCTCCTTGTCAAATTCCTAGTTTTTGGGTTTCGTTTGTCATTTTTTGAATGTTGATGCCCTTGGGAAAATTTTGAGTCTAGATCCATTAATGAATGATTTTGCTTTTGAGCCTAGGTCCTCAAATTTGTGATCTTTGGTCAATTTGAGCGAGATTGTTGGAGAAGGTCGAAATCCAGGTTTTCTTTTAGTTTCAAGATTTTCTGGTGCTAGCAGATTTCCCCGGTTTTTCCTGTCCTCTGCGTTTTCCCAAAAATCTAGAGTATTGCCTACTTCACGGATTTTCGCTCCCTCCGGATTTTCCTGAAATCCCGTTGCCCCTTCATTTTCTGGATTTTTTCGATTGTTGTTTATTTTCACCAGAATCCGCCTGGCCCAGATTTTTCCAAAAATCCCTTCTAGCCTGGATTCTGCGGAGGGGTGAAAATCCTGAACTGTGTAGAAATTTTGCTTTAACAATTTTTCGCGGGATTTCTTTTTTTTTTGGATTTATTTGAATATATTATTGATGATGGATATTATTGATGCTAGTTTTTGATGAGTGCAGGTTGGGTTTAATTCGATTGAAGGCGGATTTAAGGCATTTATTAATTCACCTGTGGCCAACCTGGAGAGTATTTTCCTCAAGATACCAGATAAATTAAGACAGGGATGAAGGGGCCAGTTAATGATCAATTGCATTGGGAATTGTGCTTCACATGCATTGGATTGAGTTACATTTGAAATCGCAGGCCAACCTAGATGAGTCCCATGCATTTAATGCATATCTTATCTTATTTCAAATTTCTCTTGGCCGACCTGTTTGGGCTATTTTATTATTGTAAAATCTATATTGGGCCGACATGTTCTGGGGTTTTCTATAAATATGGCATTTCGCCTCATTTGTAAAGGGGGATTATTAGGAGAAGTTGTTGGAGATAGTTCTTAGAAGCAATTAGGGTAGTACAGTAAGAATTAGGGTTAGAAGTTAATCGATTCTAGAGCAAGTCTTGTAATAGAACATTAGAATTGTTGATGAAATCTGGTGATTCAATACAATAAACATTGTGATTTTCTGGTGATCTCTTTTGTGTTGACTTATCTTGCATGGTTCTTATGATTCTATCTTTCAAATTGCTCAAGGTTATTAGATATATGTTAGATTTAGATTTAGATTTGATTCAATGGTGTTTATGATTTGATGCTTGAAGTGTTGCAGTAATCCCTGGTCCATACTTTTTGCAACTAGCTGATTGTTAGTTGCTTTGCAAAGTTAGCCTGGACTTTATATTCATTGTGCTTAGTTCAACTGTGTAGATTTATTCATTTCAATTGCAATTGGGTTGTCTTAGATTAAGTCTCATGATTTGAAAATATTTAATACCTTAGAAGATTGCACTGTTTCTGTAAGATTGCAGATTTATCTTGGTCAAGCATGAATTATTTTATGAGGGATTGGTCCATTTCAATTATTTCATCATTTGCATTGTTAATCTTAGTAGTAGTTAAATTTAGATATCTCTTTGAAACCCTAACCTTTTGTTATTTCTTCATTATTTGGATTAGATTTAGGATTGAAGTATCATCATATTGCTAGATCTGATAAATTAAAGGTTCAATATTTGCTTGTAGTAAGGTCCCTTTGTGATTACCAGCATTTTCACACTTATCACTGAGTTGTTTATGCATTGTCAAGACCTAACATTGGAGACCTTGGGGTTATCTCTTGAGGCTTGATGATAGAGATTTACCTTTCAAGAGAGATAGGATTTCATATTCTGTCTAAGTTGTTGTGCAGAAAACATCATCAACAGTAGGTATTCTCCCTTAGACCCATAGTGGACACCATAGGTTCCCCTAACTCCAAGCTTGCCACCTATCTTTCTCAATTCATGTCCCCTATCACAAGTAAAATCCTACTAGACTACATAAAAAATTCTCCCCATTTCATAGAATTCATCAAGAAAAAAATTGATAAAAATGGCCTATTAGTTAGCCTTGATGTTGTTTCTCTTTTCACCAAGGTTCCCATCCTTGACTCCATTGAAATTATTAGGCAAAAAATCAATAACAAAGTGGCCTACTTAGTTGAGTTGTACCTTTGATCCACTTTTTTCACCTTCTAAGGGATAGTTTATTAATAATTAAATGGGGTTTCTATGGGTTCCCCCATACCCCCCATCACAGATAACATGTACATATAGGACTTTGGAAACATTATTCTTTACACCTTTCCCCTCAAACCGAAGTGGTGGAAACACTATGTGGATGATACAAACATTTTTTGGCCCCATGGTTTGAGAATATTTAATAATTCTACAAGCATATAAACAACATTTCCCAATGCATTTCCTTCATCGAAGAGATATAATTTGACAACCAACTCCCTTTCCTAGATGTGCTTTTCATCAAGAAACTTGATGACTCTCTTGCATGTCATGTCTATAAAAAATCCACCCATAGTGTACTTTACCTCACTCTTCCCATCACCACCCCTTCCAAAATCTTAGTATCCTAAAAAATATACCCTATAGGGCCTTTAATATTTGTTGCAAGGAAAACATAGATCAATAGATATCCCAACTTACTTAAGTATTTAAATTAAATTGGTGCAAATGAAAACATATCTCAAGGGCATTCAAACAAGAAAACCCTATTGTAACCCCACCCCAAATATATTTCCCCTTATAATCTCCATGTTGTCTCTCTCCTCTTCATAGAAGGCCTCTACAACAAAACTTCCAAGATCCTTCTTAAAACAGGCCTCTACCACTCCTTCAAGTTATTTTTCACTCTTAAAAATGCATCCTCTCTACTAAATATTGGGGTTGATAGTGAACCCTACAGTCCCAAAAATCACTTGCAACCAAAACACCAATCACATGGAGAGAGAAAGAATGATTGTGATATTGTTGTACCCCAAAATTAAAATTTTTGTTACACTTAGACATTTTGAAGAAACGGGTAAAAGTCTTGTTAAAATTGTCAAAAAGGTCAAAATTTGGGTGTGCGTGTCTTGCATGAGGGATTAAAACGTAAAATTTTCAAAATCTAACGATCTGGGTATGCTTAGAGCGACCTAATCTACAAAACCCAGATCTTAGTTTTTCATCCCTACTTTTTAGGAAAACTGCTATTTTTAGAAATTTCCTAAAAATAGTAAATCTTTCTAGGTTTTTCTAGGTTTCTTTTGAAACGGATACTGGAAAAACTTTCTAAAAATAGAAATTTGGTCTGATAGGGTTCAAACTAATTTTGATTGGCTCAAAATACTTCCATATCAGGCTGGTGCAGTCAGAATCTCAAAAAGACCAGTTTTGCCCTAGTGGGTCTATTCTGCTTTTTCAGAAGCATATTAGGAGCTCTGAGGTCATCAATGGAGATCAGTCGACTACTAGGGGTCACACTCAACACTCAGTCATTCAATAGAAGGTGAGTTGGTAAGCAAGCACGAAGAACGGAGAAGAAGGTGAAACTGTGGAAAATATGCTAACACTGCTTTTCATGGGCGCCCCAGTGGAGAATAGGCACCCATCTTTTTAGAGCATTAAAAGTTGAAATTAGGGTTTAAGCCTCCAATCAAAGTTGCTCAGTTCTCTTCCAGCTCCGTAATGAATCCAACGGTGCAGTCAATGGATCATCCAGTCGCCCGGGATTCAAAGCTAATCAGGGAAGATCCAAACAGAAGTCAGAATGAAAAAAATGAAAATTATTAAAATTTGACTAAGTATGGGAACTTTGGGTGCCCCAGGTGAAGAGGGGGCACCCAGCTTTTTGGAGCACCTAACTCAACAGTTAGGGTTTGTGAATATGCTCAATCTTTTCAATATTCAGCCAGCTTTGCAACACCTATCTCTATCAGAGCATCTGACTGTCCAATCTTCGACAAATTCAGATCAAAGTGGAACATACATAATGGAGGTTTGAACTTGAAGATGAAAATCAGATGAAAAATGGTTAAGTATGGAGCAAATGAGCGCCCCAGGAGAGAAGAGGCACCCAAGTTTTCAAGGGCCTAAATAGATGAAATTGTAGATGTAGCTCTTACGTGATTTCTTTAGAGTTGATCAAGCTCTCCAATGAGAGCTTCAACACATCAATCGAAGTTTACAGTCACAAAATACGAGAAGCTAAACAGAGGGTTTGATGAGAGCTAAGAATTGAGATTCAAAAGCAAACATGAGAAAGTGACAAATATTCTAACTCTGGTGAGTTTGGGCACCCCAGCTTGCCAGGGGTGCCCAAGCTTTTGAAGGCCCAAATTCAACTGTTTGATGAAGTTTCTCCCAGGAGACCCCTCTTAATATCTCCTCGGCTTCACAACAAGCATAACCATCAGTCAATCTGATGCCCAGATCACCAGATTTGACAAGATCATTTGTAGAAGAGGAGTTAATGAAGAAATTAAAAAATATTCTAAGTCTGTGAAGGATGGGCACCCCTGGAGAGGTTGTACACTGATGATTTTGAAGGATCAAACGGAGTTTTTTGCCAGAGACAACTCCGGAACAATCTTCTCAGAACAAGTTAGGCTCTGCGATGAATCATTCAGCTCGCTCATTAGATTAGTCTACAAGCCAGAAATCAAGGTCAAAGTAGGGGGTTAAAGATGTGTAAAGTTGAAAATATAAAAAAAAATGACTAACATTGCTTGAAGTGGGCACTCCTAGCCAAGAAGGGCACCCAACTTCTCATGCCTTAGTAAAATTTTCAATATTTTCAAAGTTTCCAAGTTTGTGAGATGAAAGATGGACGTCCAGGTTCAATGAACAGAGGTTTTTAGGGTTTTTAGGATGAAAGAAAAAGAAAGCAAGCTTATTTCAAACCCTAAGTCTATTTAATACATCACTTCAATGCAAAATTCATCATTTTTGCAGGTGGCGTCCCAAGGTGAAAGTTGGAGGAGCAAGTTTGAAGAGTTTTTCATGATTCAAGAACTCAATTTTGTTGGTTATTCATCAAATTTTTCAAACCAGCAACATATAGGCCTTGCTTTTTCATGCTTTTTCATTAAGAAGATCAAAATTTTCAAGGCCAAGATTTTCAAATTTTCGGCCATTTGGGTCTTATCATCTCATTCTTCTGAAGAAATTTTCAAGAAGTTCATCAAGTTGCAGCAACTGCTTTTTATTTGCATGTCAGTGAAATCCTCAGTGCATTCAATTTTTAATCATTTGGGTCCTCTCAAATCAGTCTTCTGAAGAAAACCCATATCATAGCTTTTTTTTTCAAGCAAATTTCAAATTTTAGGGTTGGCTGCTTTTCCGATCAGCCATCAGTTTTTTTCAAATCTAATCAACTAGGTCTATTTCTAAGTGTATTCTGAACAAAACCCAGGTGCCAACTTTTTTCGTGAAAATTTGAAGAAATTAGGGTTTGCTACTTTTTCAGTCTAAATTCAAAATTTTCAAAAATGGATGATCTGGGTTGTCTTGCAAAGAAATTCTGAGCAAAACCCATATCTAAAAAAAAAATTCAAAATTTGTCCATTGGAGGAAGAAAAATCAGCATTCTAAAACTAGTAAGTTGCTCAAAACTTGTCTGAACCTAAGCGAGTTTACAGTCATTCTTCAAGGTTTCTGAAATGGAGTACACTCCCAATGTTTTCAAGATTGAATCAGCTCTCTATCATGATTACATCAAAACAGCTGAGACGGACTTGCATCACATCAAGTCGGCGTTTGATCTACATGCTTTGGAGAGCACAGGTAACACTTCAATTAGAAACCTGGGACACTCTAGACTCCTTGCAGCAACGTATATTCCTTTTTCAGTTCAGAGCCTTGAGTTTGTAATCGCTTGCATCAAGCATTACAACCCGGCTACAAGGGAGATTCAATTAGTTGATGGCAGATTGATTTGCAGCTTGACGCCTGATATGATCGAGAAATGCTTTTCCATTCCCCCTTGGCCTGAAAGTGTCACTATCTCAAAGGGTGAATGTGAAAGAATGTGGGAAATGCACAAGGACAAATATAACAAGAAGATTTCATAGAGTTGGATGAAGGAGAAACATAAGACTTTGCCTAAGAATGTCGAGCGAGGGGAGTTCAGAGATGAGATTTCCATCATAATCACCTTACTCAATAGCGTCACTGGACAGGAAGATGCTACCAAGTTTCAACCATGGATGTTCTATGTGATTCCTCATATCATGAAGAAGACCGAATTCTATGATTGGCCCACCTTGATTAGTGACAACCTTCATCAGCAAATAACATAATACTTCCAATTTCATGAGTTCCATATGGTTTCTTACCTAGTCTACCTAGTGGCCTACCAAGGTCAATTCAGAGGGTTGAACACTGAGGGATCATTGAGCATACAACATATCTACAACTACTACCCTCAATTGGAATTCATGAAGTCACTGCATCACTACAAGAGGGTGAATGAGGCTTTCCTGATGTACACAGTGCGAGTCCTAGACAATGAATTGCACGTTCATATCTCTTTAGTCACCAGGGCAGCGATGGCGGAGTGGGCTGATTAGTTCATACAATTTCCTACTTTCACCTATCTCATAGTCTATGGCTTTTCAGATGCTCCACTCATGTTACCAAGGTACTCGTCAGACGAGGTCATCTTCATGGAGTTCTTAAGGCAAGCATGTGAGGTCCACACAGTCTTGAGAAACAGAAAGAAACCAGCCCTCAGTTTTCCATTGGGGTTGGGAATTTATACATGTAGAACAGCAGTAGATGCTAAAACCATGGGGGATGAGTTAGATAAACTTGGTCTCAATCCTTACAGCGATAAACGATCTTATGACCCTCATGGCGTCTATGTTGGCTGACTTGAGAAAAACTATGCTCACTAACCTGCTCTTGAAGACTTTTGGGCCAACTGCGTAGATGAATTCAAGGTGCGAAGGCGTAGTTATAGCAGGCTCACTCTTCACCAGATGAAATACTGCTTATCATAAGACATTGAAGGGTTATCAAATGATGATGAGGATGTGCTTCTCCCAATGTATGCTCAGAAGTGAATTGAAGATCAGCCCCTTCCTCAAGTTAATTGGGCTAATAAAGAGTCCCTCTTAGTTGAAGACATGACAAGACAAGTCCTTGAGCATAGCAAGGTTTTCCTAATCCTTAAGAAGAAAAACTCCATTCCAGTAGCAGAGCCACCAAGGACACTTCCCTCTTCTTCCAAAGCACAGTCAAAAGGGAAGGGCGTAAGTCAGTCTCAAGAAGGTGTCAAAGGTGGTAGATCAAATAAAAATGTAAGAAGAATGTTAGACTTCTCAAGCATAGTCATACAGGAGCAACTTACAGTTGTAACAGAAGCTCCTCCTGACGAGCCCATACCTCAAAAAGAAGCAAAGGAGCCACCTTTAACACATGTTTTTGTACCTTTGGCAGAGTCTTCACCGATTCACATCGACCTAGATATTGAAGAAGATGAAGAAATTACAATTGTACCTCCCAAGGAAGTTAGTAAAGATACTATTGTGTCTTGGCTTGAGAGCTCCTTGGGAAGGGAGAGAAGAAGACCTTCATATTAGGTAAATTCTGATGATCTTGACAACATCTATCAGGAACCTCCTAAGAAGAAAGCAAAGAAGCAAGTTCAATTTGATAGGAATCTTGATGGTGAGATGGTTATGGAGACTGTCGTACCTCCCATAGATAAGAATAGGGATGAGGTAAATATGGATGACTTCATGATGGTCAAGGCTAATCTTGGTAGAAATACCAGACATACAGATGTTAGTTTGTTCAGAGTTGTGTTCGAAAACCTTCAAGAAAGAGTGCTCAAGGATGGGGAAGACAAAGTAGCCCTCAAGGCTGAAATACAACAACTTAGGCTTTATATTTCTAACCTTGTCCATGGTTCTTCATAGGCTACTCAGTTGTTGCCCTAGGTTTTAGATACACCAGCTGATCATCATCAGTTGAGGCAGTTGGTCATTTGTGGGAAAGAGACTCAAGAGTGGATCGAGAGTTTCATTATCAGAGGAAAGGAAATCTTGGCACATATGTTTCAATTGAGAGAAAACGCTCATGAGCTACGTCAAAGTATCCAAGAGTTTGAACAATCGGTGGCTGAAGTAAAACCAAGGCATGAAATCATTATTGCTGATTTAGATACAGCCTATGGTTCAATGGCTTCAAAAGAACACAAGAGGCAGATCCTTGCTTGGAGAGAGCGTCATGTCTTCAAGGTTAAAACTTATGAGAGGATATCTGAGGAGTTTATTGCCTACAGAAAAAGGGTGATTGAAGCTCTTCTTTTCATCAATGAGTTTGTCACAGATATTCCTTCTCGGTACAGTCTTGAAGATGGTTCATACGTCAGGATTGATGAAGTGCAAGCTCAATTTCATAGTGTTGTTCACAGTTGTGATAGCAACGATACAGTTGGTGGTAGAATGAATCATCTTGCCATGATGTCAAAAAGATTTGAAAAAGTAGCCAATGAGGTTGAAGATTTCCTGAGATCAATTGCAAATGGAGAAGATATCTTGGAAAAACATAATTTTGCTATTGATGGGATAGATGCACCTAACCGGGACCAGTTTCCTGCTTTTTAGTGGATGTCATTGAGATTTAAAGTAGATTTCTTCTAGAATCTTTCTTTCCACTTTCTTTCTATTCTCGGAGAAATTCTTATCCATTCTTTGAAGAAGAGAAAGAAGATGAATGTAATAGTTGGCATTTCTCGCTTTTCCTGCTTTCTTAGGTGTTAGATGTTATCTTCTTTCTAGATTTAGAAATAAAGCTTGCTTGTTGAGCAAGCCCTAGATTGTGAAAGCAAGGAGATTTTAAGTTTCCCTACTCCTTTTCTTGCCTATAAATAAGAGCCTTTTCTCATTAGTTTTCTTTAACCATGCTAGTGATAACAAAATGTTGAGCCTATTGTGCCTTCTATTTGTTATTCAAGTGTTGTTCAATTATTTTATGATAGCGAATTGTTGAGTCTCTTTTAGCCAACAAGGAGTTGTAATTTTTGTTCCTATTATGTAAGAACAAGATTGCAAGCCTCTTTAGCTGCAAGCTCTTGTTCTAGGCATGTTAGTAGTAGATTTTGTTCTAGAAGTTTGAGAAATAAAATCATGAGCCTCCTTTGCCTTGATATAATGTCTCAGATTTCCGTTATTTGTGTTATGCTTTTATGATCTTAATTTCAGCTTACATTGAAGTGTGTAGATGTTTGTTGGAAAAGAGTTTATTGAAGCACTTTGTTAGAGAATCAACCTTGTTCATTTCTATTTTCTCTTGCTCTGTGTATTACTTGAGAAGTTAGAAACGTGTTTAGCTTAAGTTAGATGTAGAAGTTATTAAAACAGAAAATCTCAGCTACGGCGTTTGTGTTTAATAAACCTTGTGCTCTAGTTGATCAAAAAGATAGGAAACTTAGTTTTTAGTTTACTTTCTGTCAACACCATTAGCAAGAGGGAGCTTCCCCTCCTAATTTGAAGAGTAGTTTTACTGTGCATAGCTGTCTATTTCAAATACGCATTCTAGAGGTGTGAATTTAAACGCCAACAGATATACAACCTTATGACAAGATTTGATCTAGAAAATTATGATTGACTTTGTATTGATTAATATAAATGAATATAATTGGATTAGATATAATATACAATAATGAATAATGAATTCTTATAAAATCATAAATCAAACCCTAGATGAAACCCTAAGTGAGGATTAAATTATATTATGACAAATACCATCATCCTATCCTATGAGACAACATGAATTGAATATAGAAAATTACTTTTAATTTTAGCTTTTAAGTTCAGTAAAGTAAAAGGGAGATCTAATTGACTAATTAATTAATCAGGTGATGACCTATTTACTCTAACACTTTCCCTTAAGTACAACTTAGGGAGAAGCTAAAAACCATAAGATGAATGCATGGATAGATGTATAGATGGGTCCTAGCTACAAGGCTTGATAAGGTACCCATGTACAAACAAATAATCTCTCATTAATAAAGAAAAGGAGACAACCACATGGAAAAAATCCTCCCCAAAAGAGAAAATGAAATAAATGCACTAGTGAAAGAAGGAAAGAAGGAGGAATATATATGATCCCCCAAAAAATTCTTCTATCATACAAGTACAATGTTTGGCCCTCCAATAAGAGAGAGAAAATAAACATATCAATCCTCACATAAAGTTCATTATCTCCTATGTGAACAATGAAATCCTAAAGATAGATCACAATTCATTTCCTACAAACAACATTTCTCCCCTTAGGAAGAAACTGATACACTGGTGATTGGAAAAGTCATTCCCATAAGTTGGATGAATAGGGAATCCAAATCCAAATGATGTGTGCCTTTGAAAATTTCTCAAATGTACACATGTTAGAATTATATGATGTCAATCTAGAATCCTATGAAGACTAATGTAGTACAAAATCCAAATACAATGATGATGGGATGATAGTGATGATGTGGCTATCATAAAAGAGGAGATGAATGTATACAAAATAATCCTCCTAATCTACAATATGAGACTCCATAAACAAGGATGACATGTCTATAAAATATGAATCCCAAGTAGTTTTGTGTGGAAGAAGATGAATGTCTTATTACACTAAATAAATAGGGGTCATAGATGTGGTGATATTAATATGATCAAGAGGAATAGAATATGGATATTGGGTCTCAATATGAAGAGTGAGAACAAGACTTGACAAGTCTTTGAATCATAAAAATATGTAAGACCTATGATATACTCAAGATCATCTAAAGTATCATAATCAAATGGTATACAATTGGATTATCAAGGGGAATAATATAATTTGTAGAAGGATCCTCTAGAAATAGAGAGATATGAGGGTCTCCATGGGTCTCCCAAAGTTTAGTCCAAAGTGTGCGGGCACAATCAATGTTTGATACAACACACATAGTGTCATAATCAACACTAGAACAAATAACTCCTACAACATGATCAATGATGCTACCCCAAGTTGATCTAGTTCCTGGTGTGTTAGGTTCAGGTATGAGTCCATAAAAATAAGACAAAAGATTAAGCCACCTAAAATGTGTTAGGATGTTGTTTTTCCAATATCTATAATTATACTTTTCAAGGATGACCATATAAGGATGAACAAAAAATCCCATGATACATCCTCAAATGATAAAATTAGAGACCAATAATATCAATGCATGTAAATTAGATCAAATGAAACTATCTCATGTAAAAAAAAAATGGATGCCAAGATGTTATTGATCAGAATGTGAAATCACAAAAAATTAAATAAAAAATACCTAGGGTAGATTTTAAGAAAAGTGCATTAAGAGATTTGAAGATATTTTAAATAACTTTCCAACACCATAAAAATCGTGAAAATCAAAGATACATGCAAAAATTTGTGAGCTCAAAAGTAGAAAAGGATTATTTGACTTTAGCAAGTGTTAAAATTTACAATCAATATAATCTAATGATGAGACCTATACCACTACAAAGTATGTGGAACCAACTTTTTGATGATATCTTGTTTGCAAAAATATGATATTGTATGGTTATGGCCAACTTTTGAAAATAGGTCAAAAAGACTAAAAAGCAAGGTTGGTGGTCAATGGGAAATGATTGGGTGGTGCTAGAAAATTACATGAACACACCAAAATACTAAATAGGTCATCAAAAAAGCTAGTATCCCCCAAAAAAATCCAAATTACCAAGAAAATCATAAAATGGCTAGAAAACAACACATGAGTTCAACAAATGGCACAAAAATGCCAAAAAATTACACAAAAATGGTACAAAATAGTGTACAAATGCACAAAGATAGTACAATTACCATCATATAGATTTTTTCTTTGAAAATTATACAGCCAAGTAAAAAAATATGTAAATTTCTCTTGCTCAATTTTTTGTTATTTGATATCCAATCTTAAGGTTTTTGGGCATTCTAGACATTATGGAAAAGTCCATTTTGCTCCAAGATGCACCAATTTTTTTTCAAGATTGAATCTCTCAAAAAAAATGACAAGAAGTCATAGATTTGGTGCTCTAATACCATGTTGGAGTTGATAGTGAACCCCACACTCCCACAAATCACCTACAACCAAAACACTTATCATATGGAGAGAAAAAACATGATTGTGCTATGCAACCTTGAGAAGAGATTTGATCCAGAAAAACATAATGGTTTATGTATTGATTAATCTAAATGAATATAATTGGATTGGATACAATATAAAATGATGAATAATGAATGCTTATAAAATCATAAATCAAACCCTTGATGAAACTCTAAGCGAGGATTATATTAGAACATGACAAGTGTGCTCATCTTATTTTATAAGACAATATGACCTAAATATAGAAAAACACTCCTGAGTTTAGCTTAAGTGTAATAAAGAAAAAGTGAGGCTTGATTAATTAATTAATTAATTAGGTGATGACCTATTTACTCTAACACTAAATGTTAGTGTAGGTTTTTATTTTCTAGGTAGTGGAATACTTATTTTCCTAATTCTTAATTTTTCCTACATTTTTGCTAATATTATTTAGGTTAATAAAGTGAGTTTAATTAATTAATAACTAGGAGATAAGGTGTTGAGGTGTCACCATCATAAAATGGAGGATCATTTACTATTTTTAGATCACTTGGTGGTCACTCCCTGTTGGTTGGATTTTTCACCTCCACCCTCTCCCCAGTTATACATAAACTCATTACCTAGCTTGTATTTGTATAATTTGTGTCAATTCATTCATGTTGATTCTTGCAATCATTCTTTTGTAACTTCTCTTTGAGCTCCTAATGCAATATTGTCATCTTGATATTTGCATATCTCTTGAAATCTCAAGTTTGTAATTGTGTTATTTTCATTTACAATTTTATAATTTATTTCTCATATAAATATCTTAGTTATTCATTTTTTTTCGAATTTCTAACATGGTATCAAAACTTTGGTTTTGAGAATTTTGAGTACTTAGATTCCTTATCAAGGGATTGGATTTTTTTGTATGATATTATAAATTCCCTTATGCTCTTCTCTTACAATTCATATGATCTAGAGAATTGGAAGGGAATTATTGAGATTTGTTAATCCCATATTTACATGTGTGTTTTTGGTGAGATCTATTCATTGTAACTATTTTAGCTATATTGGTAGTATTTTTATTGTTCCATCACATACAAGAGGCTCGAGAAAGTCCTATTTGGCTTTTGTTTCACTTAATTTGGTCATCATATGACAAACTAGCAAACAATGATTTGAAGATTTATCTAATGAATAGATTTTTATTGGAGAACTTTTAGCCCAAGAAGACCTTGTCATTGTGCTCCAAAGAATGGACAAATAAATTTTGATATAAATTTTGTCTATATTTGACCTCAGTGGTTTTTGGGGCAATTTTTTAATAGGAATGTCATATGGTCCCCTTGAGAAAATTTGTACAATATGAATTCATCAAAATAAATAAATAAATAAATAAGGGGTTTTTGCACCCAGTTAGCACCAAGAGCTTAGATGTTGGCACTTAGTGCCTTGTGCACATGGTCTCAAAGTCCCATGACTTAAAAAACCACCAATATCTCTTTAATCACCAATGAGTAGCAACAAATTACGATCACTGAGGTGGTAAACTATGACTATTCACCACTAGGAACCAACTTAATTGTATGGAAAATATTTGAACCTATCATCTAGTGGCCACCCTAATTGAATTTTCCACCCACAGGCCATCAAAGGGACACTAGGGCCCTCCTATAGGTCAAATTGGGTCTTTTTAAAAAAAAATCATAACTTTTACCATAGGTGTTGGATTTTGGAAAACAAATAGTTGTTGAAAATTTGGAGACAAGCATTTCCCATCCACAAAGATCTTGATAAAAAATTGTCATTTTTTCTAGATATTGCAAGTTGAATTTATTTGTTGAATTTATTTGTTGTTTTTATCTTCAATAGGCCATAATTTTTTCCTCAAAACACCATTTTTAGAAATGAATAGGTGTTGGAAAGATATTGAATATAAATACATAGTTGTAAAGTTATTTTTTCCATAGTTTATATTAGGTTCATTTTGTATCAAAATTTATATTTTTGGTCATTGTGGGCCTAAAGAGCATTGTAATCTGATTAAAGCCTTGTAAACACATTAATCATAAAGTGTCAACATTGTAATATTTGGGGGTGATTTCTGAGACTAGTGGAAAGGGGGTGTCTCTTGGTGTCTCTTTTGCACTTTGCATTTTGTTTAATTTTACACTCAAAAAATCTTCTTTTCTACTTAAAATGGATCAAGTAACATTTCTAATGTTAACACCCAACAACTATTTTGATTAGAAAATTAAAATGTTAATGTATTTGAAAAATTTATGAATGTATAAGGTAACAATGAGACTAGAAATTGAACCAAAAATTGATGCAAAAAATCCAAAATGGTTTGCTAAGTGTGATGAAGCATTTGAAACCTTGTTTATGTTTATATCTCCATCTTTTCTCTTTAATATTGAATTTGTGTCTACACCAAATGGAGTATGGTCCACATTGGAAAATATCTTTGGTAAACAAGATGAATCAAGAGGTCATCAATTGGAGAATGACCTAATAGGATTAAGTCCTTCAAGTTTTGATACTATATACATGAATTCTTCACCAAACTAAAGGCCAAAATATTGGAATTGAAACAATGTGAAATTAAGAAAAATGATAAATAATTGATCTTAAGTATTCTCTCAAAGTTTGGTCCAAAATATTCAATTTTTGTTTCTACATTCTATGCTACAAAAAATGCCTTAGGAACTTCCTACACAATGCCTTATTTTGATGTGTTTGCTAATGAAATCACAAAACAATAGGATAAGTTGGTTCAAATATGCACAATCAAATATTATAAGTCTCATGCCTTGGTTGAAAATCAAGATTTTAAAGATCAAAAAGATAATGACAAAAAAACTAAGAAACAAAACAAAAAATGAGAGAATGATTCAAATGAATCTTTGTCTGCTTCTAATGCAGACACTAAATCTTCTTCAAAGAAGAAAACTAAGGAGAAGCCTACTTGTGCATATTTCAAGAAAGATGGACATGAAGAACATTATTGCTATAAGGACGTTGATGAATTGAAATATCTTCTCAAGAGAAAAACAAAATTAGTTTTCCTTCTAGAATGTCTGCTTCAACTTCTTCTTTTGATTCAAATAATCAGAATTTGATAAGGAAAATGTTCAAACTATTGGGATAGGTAAAAATAAAGTAAAAACCCTTTATGCTTCTACATATCTTGGACCAAGGATATGGCCTCAAGATTTTTGAGCTTCTCATCATATGGCTTATTCATAGTCTATGTTCTCTTCTTTTGATCCTTTTACTTTGACACCAATTTTAATGGGTAACAATACTTGAATGAATTTAATTGGGAGGGGATCTATTGATATTGTGGATGACACCTTCAATGATTTTTTTGTGTACTTCACTTGTCAAACAATCTCCTTTCTATTTATCAGATTACCATAGTGGAATGGGGAAGACTATGGGATTTTCTCTTGATTTAGTTACCATTAGAGATTTGGAGAGAAAATAGATTATTTTTGTACTGGGATGGTTAATCATGCATCTTAGTTGTACACTTTTTAAGACTTTGTTTCTAATGATGACTTTGATCCTTTGGATGATGATCACACTTCTAGTGTGGAATTTGATTTTGAGAAGAATTTTGGTTACTTGAACTTGGTTATTCTCGCAAGTGATCCAATTCTTAAACATTGCATTCAATCTCCTTCATCTATTGGTGCTACTTCATGTTTCAAAGTTTCTTCTTCAAGAGTTTCCAACGATTCCTTGTAGCAAGACATACATAGTCTTTCAAATACAACTTTGTGGGATGATTTCTTGACAAGTATTTTAGACTTGTTTGTGGAATCTCATATTGCAAATTTAGAGGACATGTTTGAAGGGTTATCTCTCCTCTTTAATGTTACTTCTTATGGAATTGCATCATCTTGTTCAAATGTTGAACAAAAACCTTCAAACCCTCCTGCGCTTTTTCCACATGATTACTCATCATAGTTTAACATGAGTTTGGATGCTTTTAAGTAGCATTCAAAGGATATACTTGAGTCTTTTGATCATGTTCTGCATTATTCTCTACTATATTATGGATTTTCATATTCATCAATGTGGCTTGAAACACATGACTTAGTAGTGGTAGCTTTCTGCATCAATAAAGAGACACATGAACAAAGCTTAGAGACTTAATACATTTTGATATTTCTTCCTAGATATTCCTTTCAAGAATGGGAAGATATCATGCATACAACTTTGGTTTTGTTTCTTCCTAAGGGGAGGAACGTTGTTCGATGATCATGGACCATCTTCTACATCTAATTTTGAGAATCTACCATTAGCTCTACATTGGGGGGGGCTACTTAGTCCTACTTTTCTCTCTATTATGGGGGGGGGGCGGCGGGCGTACTTGATTTTTGTGGGGGGATTCTTCTTTGGGGTGTTTTCTATGTACATGGGAATCTCATCAAGCTTCATTTGTTGGGACCCATAATCATTTCACACACCTAAGCTACATTGAAGGGGGGTGTTAGAGTACATTTTTATTTTCTTGGTTGGATATTTATTTTTCTTAGTCTTAGGTTTTCTCACACTTTTATTAATCTTACTTAGGTTAATAAAGTGATTGTAATTAATTAATAATTAGGAGATAAGGTGTTGATGTGTCATCATCCTAAAATGGAGGAACATTTACTATTTTAAGACCACTTGGTGGCCACTCCCTATTGGTTGGATTTGCTACCTCCACCCTCTCCCTAGTTCTATATAAACTCACTACTTACCTTGTATTTTCATACTTTGTATTGATTCATTCATGTTGGTTCTTGTAATCATTCTACTGCAACTTCTCTTTGAGCTCCTAATGCAATATTGTCATCTTAGCATTTGCACATCTCTTGGAATCATGAGTTTGTAATTGTGTTATTTCATTTATAATTTTATATATTATTTCTCTCATAGAAAGATCTTGGTTATTCATCTATTTTAGATTTATAACACTATAGACCCTAAAGATTGTGAAAAATTATATAATGCAAAATTAATAAAAGAAAAACAATAAGAAAAAACACACGGACTTACATAGAAAAACAAGTAAAATTATACCAAGAAAAACCATAGGCAGATCTTTCAAATTTTATTTCTTAGAAAATTCATAGTTACAACAATCCTCAAAATGTACTAAAAAAATGACTTTGAAATTCATAATAAATCCAAGTTGCAGAGTCCTTGTCAAACAAAAATTTCCAAAAATGGAAAGGTTGACTTGTGCAACTACATGTCAAATATTTGTCAAAATTACCATAAATAGTAAGGTACTCAATGTCAACTATTCATCGCTTCTAGACTAATAAAAAAATTGACTTCACATTCTAATAAAGACCTCCTTCTCTTTGCAGTTGTCTACTCTTGTAGCATCCCATATTATGTTAGGGATACAAGATACTCTATTGTCACTAGAATCAAAGAGAATTATGTAGACATAAAGTGAGTGTATCCCAAAACATGCCCTTGTTGATCACTCCTCTAAGACCAAACACCATATCCCACTAGAAGACACACAAATCCTAGAGAAAGAAGACAACTTCTTCAAGATAAAACTTAAAGAGGCCATTGAAATTAGTAATCACTTGTCCAACCTCAATTGCAATGGTGGTTGGAGTATGATTTATTCTTGGCAACCCCTTCTAACCTACCTCAAATGTCACTCTCTCCCTTCTTTATGATTATCTACCCTCCTACCCCATTCCTAACTCATGTCTCTTGCTCACCTATTCTTCTCCTCCTTTTAAACCTCCCCTCCTTAATCTATTCACCCCCTCCCTTTCTTCCAATTCCATCCTTCACGTAAGTCTCTCTTCCTCATATGTTTCTTTATTTTGAGTCCTTCCCGCCTCCATCCTTAGCACTCCCTCAAATTGGTTCTCTTGTTCCTTGTGTCTCCATTCAATCTTCTTGTTTATCATTGACTCCCTTTCCAATCGCTCTACCCTATTTTTTTCTCTCATTCAAACCCTTCCTCTCTAGTCCTTCCTCACATCCTTGCTCTTAGGTTCATTTAATGTTATTTGCTTCCCTAAACCATACTCTCTCTAACCTTTGTTTGTTCCCCTCAATCACCCCTTTCCATCCTTCCCTTCTATGTCTATTTTTATTAAATTAACTAATAAAGTAAATTTAAACTATTTTAATTCTTGTTTTTTATTTAAAAAAAATTATGGGAGAGGGCCGAGATGGTAGTAGGCGTGTGTCAACGGCAACGTGAAAGCACAGGGAGCGAGCATTGTAGGGAGGAGGAGAGGCAAGGATTGAGTGGCGTGGGGCGGAGAGGAGGGGGTTTACGGGGAAAAGGGAAGCGAGCAGAGGGCGCGATGGGCGCAATCAAGGAATTGCAGGAGCGGAGAGGGTTTACGGGGAAAGGAAGCGAGCAGAGGGAGCGATAGGCGCAGTCAAGGGTGCGGGGCGGCGCTGGTAAGGGCGCGATCGAGTGTAGAGGGAAGGGAGTGGTATGCGTGAACTGTGCGGACGACGGCGATAAGCAGGAGCAACAACGAGAGGGCATGAGCAGGCACAAGCGGTGGAAGGCGGGATCGGAGCAGGGAGCAAGCGCAAGCGGCAAGAGGCAGATGGAGTGGGTGAGGGAATGGGCGCAGGGGTTTGGAGGGGGGTCTGCGGGCAGGGGGGGACGGGGTTTTGGGAGGAGCGTAAGTCGATGGGGTGATGTTGGTAGGATTTTATTATTATTATTGGTTTTGTTTAATTTTATCGAGCATGTCAAAGGAGTGTAAGTTTGAACCAAGTGCATCCTACTTTGGGTTAGAGTGTGAATGAAAGCCAAATAAAACACTATAATTTAAGAGAATATTATACCTTCCATGGTTTTTGATTGTTCCAAGTGATGATGTGGTGGGTTGCTCGTAAGTACTCCTCAATGTGATGGTATATACTTGCAAGAGTTTTCATTGTGGAAATGCTTAGGGATGGCCTAAGTTTATAAGTTTGAGATGGGTGAGATGGGTGAGATGGAGAACTAGGATTTAAACTTAGATTAAACAGTAGAGATTAATTAGGTTGCATAGAGGAATCAAAAGCTTATAGGCAATGATTTGAGAGAAGTGAAAATGGATAAATTATGGATTGAGGGAAAATGGAGGGTTGAGATTATCTTAATTTGAATGAAAGCTCTCACACATGTGTGAGAAGAACTATGGGGATGTGTGATTGTGACATTTGATTAGTTTCACACGTGTGAAATGGAGGGTGGAGATCTTCTTGGGGTAATGGATGGTGGAGATTCAAAAAAAAATTTATGAATAAGTGTCTTTATTACTAATTGTAACATAATATCACATTCACAAAAAAAGGGTGAGTGGAAAAAATCCTACCCATAAAATCCATATGGGGAGGAACCCAAAATTAAATAAATAAATAAGTTGCTAAGTGGTAAGAGTAAGAGCAATAATTAGCGGAGGAGGGGGTCCTTGTCATCTAGTTTATCCCATACATTAGTGGGGTCCATAGTGACATCAACATGATCCCAACCATCATTACCATATTCATCCTTATTTTCTTCATTAGGTGGTTGAGTGTCTCAAGCAAGCATTATAACAAGAGTGAGGTAAGGAAATTTTCTAGTGTTAGGCCAACCACTAAACCCACGACTACGATCCCAAGGAGAAATAGATTGGTGGCAAGTAGGTTGAGATTACCCTCATTGAGATTGATCCCTAACTCTTCTCATAGGAAGCTATGAAGCCTAAGAATGACCATCCTATTCTCCACAAGCAAATTGACTATGTCCTCAATAATGTGCATGCGATGAAGAATGACCTCGTTAGAGGTAGGAGCCCGAAGAATTCTAGCAACATGCATAGTTCATTATCTAAGTGATTAAAAAACACTTGAAGATGTGACACCTTTAGTGTGACCTTGTTGGCTCACACTTGGATAAGTGTAATCACATTAGAATAGTTCATAGCCTTACTGTAAAGTGAGGAATTAAGATCAACTAAATTTTTAGAAAATAAAGTAGAATTTCTACCTTTCCATATGTTGAAAACAATTTCCACCCTAAAAATGTATGTCAGATATGTTCATATACTTGGAAGGTATTCTAGGCTAATCCCTTAATAAGACATGTTTCATGAGAATGGCTCAAGCCAAAAAGGTATGAATAAATCATGAATCTAAGACACACAACTCGAGGTTTGAGACAAAACTAGAATATGTGTTTGAGAGACCCTTGATGACCACAGAATGAGTATTGAGGATTCTTAATCCCAATATAATTTAGTCCAGAACTAGCAAGAAGGCATTGGAAAAGAATACACTCAAAAAAATGAGCAAGCTTTGGCTCTCAAATAACAAACCAAACCATTTGAAATCTATGTTGCCAAACAACCAAAGAGGATTACAAAATCCATCTTTGGTTTAAGATATACACCATAGACAAGTGTGAAGAGAGCCAAGAATAGCCTTTGTGAGGCTTGTAGTTATGAAATAGTTTGTTTGGAAACCATTTCTAATCTTTTTAATAGGGATTGAAACAATGAACCCCAATTTTATGAACACTATCTAGAGGCATATAAACAATAATAGTGTAGAAAGTTTTGAAGTACTGATTGGAAAAATGAAACGTATCTTTGAATTTAGCCAAGTAAGAATATCCCTAGTTTTTAGAAAAATTATCTAGAAGGGTCTTAACCCCCTTCTTAGAAAACCTCAAAAATATGAACCCAAGGAGTCTTGGCTAGAGGTCAACCTTGGTAAGAGACAAATGGAGACCACCATAGGGAATGTTCATCAATTGAAGCTCAATGCTAAATTCATTACCAATCCAAACCAACTAGGGTTTAATGTCTTCCTAGGCTCTCTAAATACTTTTCATAATAAATGTTCCTTGAATATGAATAGGCTCGTTCATGATGAGAAGGGTATGAAGGCTCATCCCTTTCCAAGCTTTCCTCCCATAGGGAATGCTTGAAAAGATGCAACCATATCCATTCTTGAAAGTGGTCCTATGTATATCTGCATCTGCAATCCAAAACTAATGATATCTAGACTTAAGGTCAACCTTTGAGAACACCCTAGCTCCCTACATTTGATCAAACAAGTCATTGATCCTCATAAGAAAGTAACAAATCTTGATCGTCACCTTATTCAACTACCTATAATCCATGCAAATACAAAGGGATCCATCCTTAATCAATATGTTCTAGGTCTTGTCTTCTAAAGCTCAGATAATACACTTTAAACAAAATTCTAAACCTTTTCATTGAATGAAAATCAAGACTAAACCTTCAGATTCGCAAAGGAGACAATAAAACTCCCAATCCACTTGATGTAAACCTTTATGATTCTTAGAGGAGGCCCAAAGAAATCCTTGAGTATCTTTTCCAAATTTTTATAGGAAACTTTAAAAGGAACATAGTAGGAGTAATAAACACGAGTTACCATTAAAATCTTCAAATAAACTTGAAATTTCCTTGCTAGAGAAAGAGGCTCAATAATCCAGTGAGCCAAAAAATAATAATTTTGAAAATAACAACCTATCATAGAGAGGACGAAGACACTTTGAATGCAAAAGGAATTCCCAATAATCTAAAAATCTCCCCTTGATTGATCTAACTCCACTCAAAAATTTCAAGCTAGGGAGGTCTAGGAGAAAAGGATTTCCTATAACATTTAGGATTGTTTTTGCATTGAACATTGGAACTTGATGCTTTACAAAATATATCCAAATAATGTAGATCTTGTTTGATGTTACCTTCATCTTCCAAAAGAGTAAGAAAATAATCATTAGCAAAGTTCCCATTGGCCAATTGGGCTAAAGAATTAAGAAAATAAATACTTTTGACAAAATTTTGAGAGATAGAATTGTCCAAAAGATATCTAAAGCCCTCAACAACTAGCACATAAAGAGAAAGCGTTAGGGTACATCCTTAACAAATGGACCTAAACAACCCAAAAGATTTGGATTACTTCCCATTGATGTAAGACAAGTAGAAGCATCAACAACAATTATTCAAACCAATTGAACAAAATGAATGACAAGGATAAAAGGCTACTCAATTTGATTTTAGGCTTTAGAAAATTCAATTCTGATATACACATCATGTTGTTGTGATATACATTCCCATTTCACACCCTCCCAAATTGAAATAATATTATCCAAAATACACCTAGATTTGATGAAACCATTTTTTAGGATACAAAATTTACATAAGGAGATGACATCTTTAAAGCAAGAGCCTTGATGATGATCTTATAATATATATTAAGAATGGTAATCAATCTCCAATTACAAATATCCTTTGTATCTCCAAAATTAGGTATGAAATTAATAATTCCTTTGTTTATATTCTTAACTAGGGAATTATCATGAAATGCTTCAAGGTAAAATTTATGGAAATCCTAGTTGTCTAACTTCCAAAGAGCCTTGTAGAATTTGCAAGGAAATCCATCACAAATGAGAGATTTATCATTGGCCATAGAAAACATAGCTAAATTAGAAGATCATCAAGAGTAAGCA
This sequence comes from Sequoia sempervirens, assembly GCA_007258455.2. Lineage (NCBI taxonomy): Eukaryota > Viridiplantae > Streptophyta > Pinopsida > Cupressales > Cupressaceae > Sequoia > Sequoia sempervirens. The sequence continues at coordinate 3,177 of VDFB02277096.1, read as the reverse complement.
ATTGATCATAATAGACTTTTTGAGATTGAGGAAACCTATAAGGGAAAATTCCAAAGCATTACTACAAAGCATGATTTCATTCTAAGTAATTCTCTTGAGCTTTGAATTTTAGAGTAATCATGCATTAGCTAATAATTAATTATTAGTCTAATTTATTCTCATGCTCTTAAGCTAAACTTAGGAGTGATTTTCTATGTCACTAGAGAGCTATTATTAGATCATTTCATCTCATTACATGAGATGTTGATACTTGTCATGATCTAATCCCTTTCTCATTTAGGGTTGCTCTTATATAGCACTCATCCCTCATTGTATTATTAATACCTTTTAATGCCTTTGATATAACTCTCAACCTTTGAGGAGTCTTATTTTTGTTGAAGATTCTTGAGGTTCATTATGTAGATTTTTCTTGTTGAGGAATATTGCATATTACTATTTGCAGCTCTCTTGCGTGGAAGGTTTCTTTGTTCATTGTTTGATCCTATGGCTTGTGTTTTTCACAATTCTAACTTGGTATTAGAGTGTGGAAACGATGAACCCCTTCTTGATTTATGAGGTTTTTTCTTCAACATGGGTTACAAGCATCATATTCGGATTCTTCATTGCTTTTTTTATAATTTTTGGAGGTGGGTGATTTTTAGGTGCATTTTGGTGCAAAAAGGACCTCACCGTTGGATTTAAGAGGCCAATTTGACGCATTTTGACTATAAATTTTCCTATAGTTGATGTTGGAAGTTTTCGAGGCAAAAAAAATTTCCCCAATAGTCGTATGACCTCTATATGACCCTTGTGCACGTAGATTGAAAAAAGAACAAAAAGAGGTTGGGGTTGTTTTCAAATTTATTTTATTTAGAAAATTTTAAAAATAATAAAAAACAATAAAAAAATGTGGGTGGCGTATTTATTTCTAAGGCGCATAAACAAGTAGTACCAACAAGGTACCTACAATTTCTAGCCTTGTGTTGTGGTGACAACTGTCAAAGCCTACTATCTAGTGGCTTTTACACCATTGACAATGACCCTTTCACACCCGCCAACCATTTACATACTAATTTGCACAAAAAAATGGCATCGCCAATTTTTCTCGACCTTCGTCAAAATTTACCAATATGTTTTCTCACACATAGTACCTTTTTCTGGCGCTAAAATTACCATTTTCCAGTGACCTTTGTTCAATATCAACGACTAGATTTTTTTCCAACAATTGGATTTTTTTTGCAGGTAGAGGAGAATATTGACAACTGACTTTTTCAAGGGCTAGATTTTTTTTCAATGGTAGGGGAATATTCCCCAAAATAGTTTGCTAATGTCAACATGATGTCATGCTAACATCAATAGTATAGACAACTAGTCAAAGCTCCTTCAAGCCCCCTTTGTGCCCTAAAGGAGGTGTTTTTTGTTTTGGCCATAACTTGGGCGTACGGTATCAAAATTGGGTGAATAAGACATCGTCAAAAATATAGTTCCATCAACTTTCTAGTGGTGTGAGTCTCATCACTATTTTCTACTATTGGTGCATTCTATAGCCTACTGAAGTCAAAGGTGCAATTTTTAGTCCCGAGCTCATAACTTTTGACTTGTATCTCCATTTTTCATGATTCTAGAGGCATTGGGATGGTCTTTCAGATATCTTCACAAACATCCATGCACTTTTTCTAGATTTCTCTCCAAGTACATTTTATTTAGTTTTTAGTTTTCACATTCTAGTGAATTACTTGAATGTCTTAGCTCTTGGAAACTTCTTGTTTGCATGGGATGACTCACTTTTGGTTGTTCTACATGTATTTCCAGTTTTCTATCCTATTTGGGCATTGTAGACATATTTTTCATGCACATTCTATTTTGCACACACTAAGATAAAGTGACATTCTAGTGTATATTTTTTTGGGGATTTTCCACATCTTGTTGTGCCTTTGTACTTGCACTATGATATAAAGTGCCACAATGGGATTGATGTTTTCCTTTGGTTTGCCATCACACCTTTTTCAAGTGAGTGTCCCTTCCACGACATTAGTGAATCCTAGTGATTCTTGCCTCATGCGTGTGTGCCTTAGTTTGCACACCTTTTATTTGTAGGTTACTTCTCCTACATGCACTTCTTGGTTTCACACAGTTTCAATGTACCTATCTTGGCTCTCCCTTTTCAGCATTATGGGGGGGTTTCTATTGTTGGGGCTAATGCTTCCTTGGTTTTGCATTCGAGTGATCTATGTATCTAGTTCTTACTCCTATGTACTAGGTGGATGTAGCGTACATCAGTGGCTGGTTACTCATGTATTTCGGTGAGATGGAGCATTTACCATATGGACACTCTTACATTCCTATTTCTGGAGGTTTTTCATTTCAACACTATATCAATCATCTTTTGACAACAGTCTACAACTTCTTCATGCTTTAGCAATATTCTACATGTTCCTCTTTTTTGGGACATTGTTTTGGTTAGAGGCTTCTTAGTCCTTCACCTTGATTTGGAGGATTTTTCATTCCTTCATTCACCTTTCTCTTTTTTAGAGAGGAGTTTTTCACATGAGGTTTTCTCCTTTTCTCCAGCTATGAGAGATTAGATTGTTTATACATGGGTACCTCACCAAGCCTTGTTTGTCGGGACCCACCATGCATTCTCTTTTTAGGGTTTTTAGCTACTCCCTACTTCATCTTAAGGGGGGTTGTTAGAGTAATCATGCTATTAGCCTAATTTATTCTCACACACTTAAGCTAAACTTAGGAGTTATTTCCTATGTTAACTAGAGAGCTATTATTAGATCATTCTATCTCATTGTATGAGATGTTGACACTTGCCATGATTTAATCCCTTTCTCATTTAGGGTTGCTCCTATGTAACACTCAACCCTCATTGTATTATTAATACCTTTTGATTCCTTTGATAGAAAACTCAACCTTTGAGGACTCTTGTTTTTCCTTGAAGATTCTTGAGGTTCATTTTGTAGCTTTTTCTTGTTGAGGGATATTGCATATTATTGTTTGCAACTCTGTTGTGTGGAAGGTTTTTTTGTTCATTATTTGATCATGTGGCTCATTTTTTTCACAATTCTAACTTTGAACACTTGTTCATAACAATGAAAACAATCCTAAAGGATATCAATAATTTTGGTTAGGAGTTGGTAACCATATTTGATTTTCTTAATGGCCTAAGAAGTGTGATGAGAATAGAGAGAT
>VDFB02277095.1:0-24958 GCA_007258455.2 Sequoia sempervirens | reverse complement strand
AATTAGAGGAATATTAGGAGGTCTAAAAGGAGTGTTTGGAGGTCCTATAATCAAGGGAGATCTAGTGGTCCATTGTACATTCATAACTTCAGCCTATTTTACTTTTTTTTGGTGATCTTCTTTTGAGGGGGGTGTATGGTTACCTTAGCATCTTCATCTAAGCAAGCGATATTAGTACAAAGGATATTATCCTCTTGCACCATAATATATTCCCTAGTAGGAGAGGTTTTATGAGAGAGGTAAACAAGATTATATTCAATGGTTGGATCATATAAAACCAAGACATCTTCATCACAAGCAAAAGAGATATTAGTAGAAGGACAATTATGATTGTCATGATTGCCAACAATTGCATTCACTTTCACTAAAACATTCTCAAAAGTGGGAGATGAATGTAGATTAGGAAAAGTGATGTTAAGGAATGTGTCAATGATCTCATCCTCCTATGCTATAATATTCTTTGAAGTGGAAGAAGTAGGGGGAGAGGGAAAAATAATATTCTCATGACATTCGACAATTGGATCATCTAACACCAAAATACCTTTGTCACAAGTAGGAGAGGAATTGAGAGAAGAAAAAATGTGATTGGAATGATTTTCTATGATTGTATCCTCTTGTATTAAATCATCCTTAGAAATGGGAGAGATATTAGGGGTTGAGTGAAGGACAATAAATGTGATATTAAGAAATGTGTCAATGATTTCATTATCTTTCACTATGGTACTCTCATAACTAGGAAAGATATTGGGAGGATGCCTAGCATGTTTGTTAATGACCTCATTTATTTGTCCTAGATTATACTCATAAGTATGGATATTATACTTATTCAAGCCATGCTTAGCCATATCAAAACCACATCATTAGAAAGGAAACATGCTAACATCTATAGTTTTGAGTTTGTGCAATTTAATGAAAACTAATCTATCCAAGTTATGCAATGCTTCAGAAATGTAAACAAATTTCCTATAGATCTAATGATTTTCAATACTAAAATTCAATAATATTTTTCCAAATTTACAACAAATCAAGCAAAATTACATTTTTCTTGCACATGGAATAACAATATTTTAGAATTTCAAAAAAAACTTCTACAAGATGGAAAAGACTGATAGTATAGAGACAAAATACTATGCAAAATATTTCTGAGACACCTATACAAGGACAAGTGCACCCTAGGGTGAATGAATCCTTGGACAGGGTTCTTAAAAGTAAAAATTTGAAGTTTTATGTTATTTTTGATGTTTCTTTCTCTAGTTGTAAAAATGTTAAACAATGACAGTTTTTCCACAATTTTAGATGAAATGGAAATGCAATTTTAATTACAATGTATGAACAAAATGATAAAAATTTTAATGCAATTTTTAGATGTAAAATGCAGTATTTGATTGATTGTAATATGCAATATTCTCAAAAAATTGCTTGATGCAAATTTTAAACAAAACTATCCAATTTTTCACTTGCTTTTGAGCTAAAATGAAAGATGCAATATGCATGCAATGAACAATTTCAGCTTTTAACCATTTAATGAATGAATTATGAATGTAAATCTGATCTGACTATGACTTAAACAAACCCTAATGTAGCCTATAATGCAACATAGGATTCAATTTTTTTTAATTTTTATGACCTTTTAGAATGCAAAGATGAAACCTTAACTAAGAAATGCAAAATAATGCAATGAAAAGCCTAGATCTAGGTTTAATCATGGAAATTTTCAAAAGGTATGTAATGTTATAGGTTAGGTTCACCAAAATAAAATAGAGGGAAAAGGGGAAATAAATTCAATCAATGTGGAATGATGAAAAGGCCTAAGATTCAAACATCACTATCCCTAATTTCATTAGAAAGAGAGAAGATCACAAAGGGATAGGATTGACTTTCAACCTTGAGGTGAGTTAACCTTATCTTGAATCTTTTCGATCTCTACTTTCTTATGATAGAATGACTAATTTTAAATGTTTTGGAATGATTTAAAGTGCATTAACTAAAGGAATTATGTGACCTAACACTTGAAAATCAAAATCCTATGATAAAAAAAATAGAACTGACTATTTGTAGGCAAATTTGAGAAGGGCAGACTAGTGTGCACCTATGATAAAAAGTGGGTTTTAGGCCCTATAGAAAGACTGGTTCACCTAGGGTGAATGGATCCTAGTGCAAAAGTCCAAAATCATTTTTTTTAGTCCTTTTATCCCATATCTAAGCTTCTAATTCCTCTAGGTTTGACTATTAGAAAGTCAAAAATAAAATCTATAAGTGAGTTTCTATAGCTTGACAACAATGATGACAATTTATGAAGCTTTGCAAAATTGCTCCTTTGATCAACTTTCAATCCTCCTTCACATGTAAATCTACGTAAACAAAGAGAGAAGAAAAGTGTTTGTTTTGGGTGAATGGGGGTTTTCCTTAGTCAAACCCCATGTTTGGTAATTAAACATTGATAATGAAATAATGACAAAATGAAGGAATTAATGAATGAAAACTTGCTTGTTACAACTCACCAAATCCTTAATGGCTACCATTAGATGATTGAAGTTAAACATATCAATCTAAGACATGGATATTTCATGAATTTTCTTGATTGATTTATTTATTCAATATGCTTGAATGCTTTCTTGAATGCTTGAAACCTACATCACAATGTTAGCTCCAAAACATGATATGAGCACACATGAAAATTGACATGTTGATATGATCTTGATTGTTGTTGTAGATATTGACTGATAATGCTACTCTTGAATGCTCTTAACAATAATATTTTATCTTGTGAAAGTTTCCTTAATGCTAGATGATAATGATTAGATTTGAATTGTTAAAATAACTATGTATTTATAGGTGTTTATGTAATTTCCCAAAAAATAGATTCTAAAGTTGAGATTTGAAACTTGAATTTGAATCATTAAAATGTCACCAAAAACATATTTAAAAATTGGTCTTGGCACTTAAAGGGGACCCATTTTCCCTTAGGAGAATGGGACCTAGGCCCTAATTCCAAGACACACATGATCTAAGATGTTTTAATTAATGATGGAAATTGTTTAATATAGGTTCCCCTTTCAATAAATGAGAATAATAAGACTTTGGAATGCACAATTTGGTCAATTAAAGGCTTGATTAAGTCCAATTAACTAAGGGGGTGCAAACATAGTGTGAAATTTCAAATCTATACAATTTACTACACTATACCAAGCCAATTTGGCAAGTTGGCACTCGCCAAATGTTAAAGTTGTTATAAAAATAAGTTCATTTTTACCTTATGTTGTTGAAAGCCATCAGTTCTCTACATTTTTTCTCCTCCCCAACCCATGCTCACCAAATACATAGCCATTTTTCACTTGGATCTTATGAAATATTTTTTGAGATGCCACCAAGGTGTTGAGGAGGTCAAAGAGGTAAGTATCTCTAAATTTTTAATTTCAAATTTTGATTAAATTTATATTGAATTAGGTTTTTTAATTAAAATTTGTTTTTATTTACAAGAAATGAATTTCCACCCCCAAATGTTGAAAATCATCCATCACCTCCTCATGAAGACCCTAATGAACAAGAACCACATCAAATTCCTCCCTCAATTCCTAGACATCACCCATGAACATAAGAAACTATTCTAAGGAAAATAGAAAACAACAAAACAAAACTTGAGGAATTGATTACAAGGCTAAAATATACTACTGCAATAGACCCTCATAGGAGAGGCCTTGTTGAATCCCTACAATCTATCATATATCATGTAGGATTAATGAGTGCACAAGTTATTTTTTGGTTCAATAAGAGGGGGGAACAAAAATAATTTTATGCAAAAAAAATTTATATGAAAAAGTAAGGAAAAATATTATTAAAAAATACTTGTGTGCCCTCTTCATCAACCCATGAACCAATCAATCTTTATCATCTAGATGCGAGAAGTTCCACATCCATTGGTTCAACAAAAAAGGGATAAAAAATAAATTTCGGGATAGGTGGTGGATGGTTTTTGACCAACCTCCATACAATAACTACAAGGTACCATAGTATTTTTTTAGGAAACTCTATTGTGATTTTTTCCTCAATGAGATTTCAAATTATTTTGACTATCTAGATTTCCAGGGTAGAGGTGGGGGCTCCACAAATGACAGAGTGGAGGCATGACATAACCTGCAATTGGCATCGAGACCCTTGGTTAGACTCATGGTGGAGCATGTGATTTCTCCTTCCATTGTGAAGGATAGTGTCAAGGTGAACACCTTGGACTCTATTATCTCGCTCACTCAAAGCCTTATATAGTATGTGAGGCCTCTAGTACAAGGTGATGTGGGTGAGTCTTCTAGGCCTGGAGTACCAATCCACTTTTGTCACTCTTATGGTGATTTTTGCATATATGACCTTGAGAGTAGTCAGGATGTAACTACAAGGGATACATTAGTTGCAAAGAGGATGGTTATGATAGATTCTTTGTTGAATGAAACATTCAATATTGTTACATAGGTAAATTTCAACAAGTTCATTTAATTTTATTTATTAAATTTTATCATGAAATATAAGAATAACTAAATTAGTAGAATTATTACGATGGAAATTAAAGGGAAAAGTACTCATGCTACTTGTAGCGTTCCCCTAGACCCCTATTTCATGACATAGTTGAGTCCACAAGCATGTAACTAGTAAAGAAACATAATTATTACATGTGAATAGTTGAACCTTATATTAATGGTTTTCTCATAGCTCACTTTGGATATTGAATAGTTTAATGGACCTTCAACATCACACCTCGCACTTATTGTCGTCAATGAAATTTAGCCTAGGTAACCTTTATTCATTAATGGTATTGTAAAACAAAGGTAGTTTTGGTAATTGAACAAAATTTGTTGTTTCATTTTCATATGATAACATCAAATACTCCTCTTTATGTTTATGCCACAATGGACTATGGTGTTGCTATAGCAATAGAAAGTTATGATCCTTTGATAGAGGTATGAGAAAGAATAGCAAATTCCACATTACATTTTTTCTTTTATTGGTCTATTATTGAAAATTTTAATGATGCTTGTATGCCTAGTTTAATTTTTATCTTGATGTTTACTATAGGGGCTTGCTACTCCAAATCATGAACATACTCCTATTGTGGATGAGCATATTGATTATTTGTATGTGGTGAGTGATTATTCTATTATATCTAATTTTGTAATTCTATTAATATATATATATATATATATATATTAATATCTATAATTTTTAGTGTATTAGACCATGGGCCTCTAGAAAACTCCAGAGAGAAGGATGAGTGAGCACACTCAAAATACACTAGCATCACATGCATCTCTATCTAGTCAATAGTCAAAGGCATCTCATGATCTATTTCATTCACCTAGTGGGAAATGACTATTTATTAGGGTCCTTTGTTGTATGCCTATGTGGCATTTTTGAACATTTATTTTGTATTATGGATCATATGTGAAATTTTATGTCCATATAGCTTTTTTGTAAGCCTATATGACTTTATTGGATATACTATATGCTTTTATCGACATATAAAATTGTATGGACTTATGTCTTTTTGGTTAATGCAAATATTTTTAACCACTATTATCCATATTTACAATACAAATTATTAATTGAATAGGTGAATAATTACACAAAGTTCATTGTTAGTAACCATTAAATTGTTACAAATATCTTAGGACTCTTTAATGGGGCAACCCCCTTTAGTTTAAACTATATTCTTAACACAAGCATGTGAGTTTTTGAAGTCTTTTTTTGATATATTATGGATGAATTTGAGATCACAAGAATTTGGTAACATAATGAAACTAAAAATTATTATAATGCAACCATAAAATATTATGATTTCTTGTGATTTCCTTTTTGGAGACTACACCTTTGACTCTTGTTATCCATAATACTACCCTAAGTTATAAGTCATTACAAGCTGTCCCTGCACCTTTAACATGCATGTTCTTGACTTTAAAATTTTTCTATCCACTGTCATAAGCATAAGCAATAAAAAATATCCCTCCACCTTTAATATCCACATTATTGGCTATGTAACTATTGTCTCCTATTTCCTTGGCACCAAAACTCATTTTCACTCCCCTTCTTAGTTGCACAAACTTGAGAATCAATAAAAAATTTCCTTAGTTTGTAGCATCTATAAGATGATTTGGTTGATCTAGGATATTTTCTCATCTAACACCTTAGGTACTTGTTAAATAAATGATCCCTTACTCATAAACTAGTAAGAAGTGTCAAAACCCCTCTTTAAACAATATAATGGGATGGTCACTAATTTTCTAACTTGGTATCTATGATTTAGCATGCCTACTCTAGTTCCTTTATAATTCTTCATATTTTTAACCCTACTATTCCTAACATTTCTATAGTTTATTTAAAATTGGTATCTAGTTATCCTATCTACTTAGCCTCAATATCATCCTTTTCTCAATCCCTCTTCTCAAGGTTCATGATTCACGCATGCCTTCTCCTTCTTGATGTATTGTATAAGACAACCATGTGACATCTCCTTGTGCCCTCTTCCATGATGTGCCTAAATTTTATTGGTAGTTATAGTAGCAACCTATACTCCTTCATTTCTCCACCCTCTTCCTATAGGATATCTTTCTTAGGTGTGGCTTTGAAATTATCCCCATATATATCTATCAATGACTCTTTGTGGGTATCTTATTGTATACCTAACTAACTCATGTTAACTTGATTTCATTGATGTGGCTTAGCTAGCTCTCTCCAACATTCTAACATCTTCTCCATGTTCCACTATAGGTATCATCCTTCTCCAACCTCCTTAACTCAACCAAAAATATTTCTATTTATAGTTATAAAATATTAGATTTTCCACCTTTAGTTTCTTAGAATCACTTCTTTCTTCAATAATCTTAGAGTATACTCCTCTCTTATAGCTAGAAAATATGAATCCCCCTATGTATTCCCTTCACCTAGTGGCTTGACCCTTACATTATTGATACATCCAATTTTTATAGGTTTTTATTTTTCCTTTTCTTATATCCTTTGACTTTATTGCATGCATCATCATGTTTCTTGGTATATATCAATTTTAACCACTCTAGTTGTGTTTTTTGGTGTACCATATAAGCTATGAGTTTTTCAACCTTCTTGTTCATCTCACGTACCCATGCCCTACCCTTGTGCTATCTCAATTCCTAAAGATAACATCATTATTCTATTACACTATCATATAGCCTTCTCTCTATGAAATTATATTCTACATACATTCAAGCTCCTTTTATGTACAAACTCACACTCCATGATCACCAACACCAAAAATACTAGCCCCTCAAGATATTTTTCACCCAAGATTATGTGTCCTTACATGGTATCCTCCTCTTGCTACATTCTTTTTTCCTCCTCCTATAACAACAATTTATATCTTGATTAGTCTAGCCTTCATATTCATGATCTTCCCCTTGCTTTCTATTTGACCTTCTTCATGTCATGTTCTCTATGATTTATATCTTTTTATATAATTTTCTCTAGGGGTCTCAAATAAGAGAGGCTTAGTGACAAAACCCTAATCATTAATTAACACATACAATGGAATATTGTCACACAATATGCAAAATAAAATGTTTCATTTTTTCAAATATGAAGATTTTTTTATAGAATGAAGAAAAAAATAACTAAACCAATCCTTTAATAATACCAAAAAATATTGAAAATGGACAGCATAGATCTTAAGAGAAAGCATGAAAATAGAGTATCCCAAAACATTTAGAAGAGTTTGGGTGCAAAACATGACCATTCCTAGTATAGACATTTGCACCCAAATGAGTTGGTGTTGATGGTTTGGCCCCACAAAGAACAAAACAAAAAATAGGCTATGTTGCAACTTGAGATTCCATGCATTTGAAATTTTTTGGGGCAACAATAAACTTTCACCATGGCCAAATGGTTTTTGAGTATTCAAAATTTGATAGGGGTTGTTGTAGAGGTACCTCACATGCACCTATAGGTTTATACAAAACATTTTTATGTCATTGACTCTAAGATACAACATGTCAAAGTTCACAAATTTTTTTAACTTAGGGATCTTAAGAGAAAGAATTAAAATAGTTTAGCTTGAAACCTTCAAGAGATTTGTGGTGAAAAATGAGACCATTCCTTGTGTATATGTTCCCACCTAGACATGTTGGCACTGATGGTTTGGCCCCACGAAGAACATAAAAAAAAATAGGCTACCTTGCAACTTCACATTCCATGCATCAGACAGTTTTTGGGACAGAAAAATAACTTTCACCACAACCAAACAACTTAGAGATATGAAAAAAGAAGGTTATTATAGAGGGACCCTACAGAACCTTATAAATTTAGATGAACTGATTCTAGCCATTAGAGAAATAGATAATCAAATTTTTCCTATTTTTGGCATTTAGGGCTCTTAAGAGAAAGAACTGACACAATGTAGCCTAGAATGATATGACATGTTGGGATGTGAATTGGGACCTTCCCTAGTATAAGCCTACCCACTCAAACATGTTGGAATTTTGTTTTGTCTACGCGATGAACCGAATGAAAATTATGCCACCTTGCAACTTTCTCTTCAATACATTTGATGATTTTTCAACATGCAAAATCTTGTCGCCACAGCCAAATGGATTGGAGATATGAAAAATGAGAAAGGTTATTATAGAACATGATCCTATAACTTCATAAATAATACTTTTGAGTTCCACAATTTCTAAGAAACAACTTGTCAAAGTTTGTCTCTTTTTGGCACTTAAGGCTCTTAAGAGAAAGTTTTGATACAATGTAGCCTAGAACAATCCAGCATGCTAGGGTGTGAAACAAGCCATCTCCTAGCATTAACTCACCCACCTAGACATGTTGTGATTGTTAGTTTGGTTGCATGATGAAGAGAATGAAATATATACAACATTACACCTTTTTATTGAATGCATTTTCCACTTTTTTACCTTACAAAAAGTTGTCACCATGACCAAATGGATTGGAGATATCAAAGGTTCTTGGTTCTTATGAAAACTTTGACCACTTCCTTTATTTAGAAATCTTTTTGTATTTTGACCTTGATGATCAACTAAAGTGGAAAGAAAGAGGACTCCAAGAAAAAGTATTAAAAACAATTATGTGGGAAAAATGGATCTAGGGTCTAAATCAAAACTTTCTTGATATTACATTAGAGGAATGGAAATTGATCACATAAGATCACTTGGCTACTATCCTCAATAGGCTAGAATGGTTGATCAATTTTTTAGTCCTCTTTTTGGGGATGTGAATTTATTCGATATTTGATGTGATGTGGGTGATGTTAAAGTGAACTAGGTTAACTATGAATCTACAAAAATTGATAAGAACAAAACTAATACACAAAAAATGATGACAAAAATGTAGTATGTTGAGACAAAGGAACCTAATGTATGCCAAATTTCCTGGTCAAGGGTGGTGGTGCCCTAGGCTAGAATATTTTTCTTTATAGAATCCCTAAATAGGTACAAATGGGTCACATGTTGTAGCTTCTTTCCTATTGGACTTAGCTTTGAAACTTTATATGTTGATGAATAATTCAAGTCTTGCCCTAATTTTTTGAAATAGGAGACTTGAATGCGTAATATTTCTTCTAGGTCTTCATTATTCTCCCAAATCCAATTCAAATCTTCCACCTACAAACAAGAGAGGGGAGAAAGGGTTGTGCCATATATGGTATTTCCAAGTCAAACCTCATTTTCCATTTTTCCACCTCCACAATAGCTATGATGATGTACAAAGTGATTACCCTACGTCGAGCATAGGAAAATAGATAGAAACACATGATAAATGGAAAGTACTACAACTTAGCACTCAAATATGATCTCCTTGAAGGAACGAAATCATGATGCACGTCTCATGGAAGGAAAACTTGTTTGTTAATAGGGACTCCCACAAAAAATGAACAAAGAACATGCACAATCTTACTTATGAACTTGATGCATTGATAACATGAATATTGATTGATAAAAAGTGTTGTAATAATGTTTCTTATTCTACTTTTGGTTGCTTTTTAGGATGCACAATTAGAATTAAAATTTCCTTCATTTCCTCCAATTTAAATTGGTGAAAAATAATTATATTTTTATGCATTTCTTAATTTCCCACAAAACTAATTGTGAGGATTCGACAAATGAATTTGAATTTGTAAGCATAAAATGCCAAAAAAAAAAAATTGAAATTGGGCCAAAATAATTTGGTCAAGGGTGGTACTACCCTAAACTAGAACTATTTAGAAATTTAAATTGTTGTTAATTAAATTATTAATTTTAATTCCTAATTTTATTTTGAATTTTCAAAAAAAATATTAAAATAAGAAAATTATAAGCATAAGTCCAAGTGTATAAGGGGAGCTAAAACTAGTTTGAAATTTTCAAGGTTGACAATTTTTTATGATATAAAAACACAATGACTGTAGTGTAGAAAAATGTATCCATCTACATTTTCACACATTTTTGGGCCCTCCTTGCAGAAATTGGGCTTCTTGATGCCTTAGTTGGTCTTATTTTGCATCCAAAAGCCTTATTTAATGCATCTTTCCAAGGATAATCCTGACACATATCTAATAACCAATCATAATTTAATGATTTTTGGATTGTATAGCCTAGATTTAGTGATTTGGGACTCATATGCCACCTTGGCCATATGGGTCCCACCTAAGTTTTGGGGCCTGGTCCTGAATTTGGCATTAAAATTAATATTTCTTGAAATTTGTGTCCCAAGCCTAGCCTACTAGGACTCATATGACACAACTAGTGTATAAGTCCCACTTAGCTTGGACCTATTTTAAATTCAAATTCTTGGTAGGATTTTATTCTCCTATATCTAATGTTGGCTTATAGTGTTGTAATTTTGGGAAATTTGGCATAAACAAGTATAAATACAAGGTTATTTCACATAATTTCATCCTAGAACTTTATAAGCAATCAAGAGCACTTACACAAGAGGTCACAAGAGTTTACAAGACCACTCAAGAGAATTCAAGAGCTGATTACCAAGAATTTTGGAGCTATATTCAAGATTCAAGCATCATTTCAAAGTCATCATGCATCATGTGTATTTCTAAGCTAACATTTGTGATGTAGGTTCTTATGATTCAAGCAAAAATTCAAGTCAAGATCCATAGCCTGCAATTAAGAGTCAAGATCTACATTCATGCTAGTCACTTCATACAAGATTGTATCCTTTGTTACAAGGGTTTGGTGAGTTACAACATAGCATATTTGTTCATTCACCATTCCTTCTTTCTATTTCATTTCATTTCAAGGTTTGATTACCAAAATGAGGTTTGACCAAGGTAAAGTCTTATCTACTAAAATAAAAAATTTCCTTCTCTTTGGTGTGTGATTTACTGATTTAGGTTGAAGATCCATTGAATGGAAAGATTGGATAAATTTTTCAAAGTTGCAAAGTTGTCAAAGTTGTTACCTTTCTTGAAAGATCATAGAAAGTCACCTACAAGCCATAATTCAGAGTTTCAGACCCAAAGATCAGAAGGGAAAGAAGCTACAAAAGATAACTAGAGGATATAAGAGTTTCATATCAAGCTTGATACTAGGACTAAATTTCCACTTGTGGCATGTGAGTCCTAGTATACTAGATTTCAACATTTTTCTATAGATCCTAGTTTAACAATTCCAGATTCTGGTTTCAGCCTGAAACCCTAAACTAGGACTAAATCACCCTTACTAGTGTATGAGTCCTAATATGCATTAAAAGTCATATTTTTAGGACTACAAACCTTATTTCAACCATCTTCATTTTTCCAAGTGCCCCTTTGTTCTTTCTCTGTTCAGTATTATGATTCACAATTTCATATCTTAGATTACATAGTCAAATTTGTACATTGCATCCATCTTCTTCCTTCCAAGCCTTTTCTTGGTGGTGAACCCCCTTTAGTCTTTAATCACACCCCTAGGACAACCTATTTTTCATCACTTTTCCTAATTCCATCCCTAGATTGAGATCTCTAGGGTTTCCTTTAATGAAACATAAGTGAAATAGGTGGAGGATCCCTAATTTCCCTTTAGTTCCATTTCCCAAAAGGGTATGTGCAGGATCATCATAGAAAAAATAGGCCCTTAAGTGGAAAAAAATTCAAAAAAAATAGAGTTAGGCAACTTGACATAAAAATTTGAATAAGTTATCTATATTATTTCAAAAATATGTAAGAATAGAATTTATAGAAAATTAAATGTAGTTTCTAAACTACTAGGTTTTTTTTTAAATCTATTTGGTGAAAATTTGAAATTTCAATGCAGTGGTACTTAAATTTCAGGGAAAAAATAAGAAATAGGTGTCTGTTTGACCACCCTAACCACAATAAAATGATAATATTTTTTTATAAGATTTTAGATATGAGTAGAGGACTCATAAGTGGTTGTCATAATAGTGGTTTACAATTCCTGAGAGGAACGAATTTTAGCTAAAATCACATATTTTTAGAAAATATAATGATTTAAGCCTTAAAAAGTTCCATTTTAAGGATTCCAATTGAAGAGGGTTTGATCAATTCACCTTAGATCAAACCCCCTTGGATAGAACCTCGCTAGTTTTAAACCATACCTATAAATGCATCTCCTTTACACCTATCAAAATGCTGATAAAAAATCACTTTTGATTTAGCTTTGGGGGATCAAATGAATTCATTTAAAATTTATTTCAAATGATTATGGTATTCCTCAGAACAAGCTATCCAATGAATATAATTTTAATATGTTTTGGTTTTGTTATGTATTTGTTTTTTAAGTTTTATTAAACATAGGTTTTTCATCGAAAATGAATTTATTTTTTCTTCACATGTGGAAAAATAGAAGATTATCAAAAAAAAATTGAAAAATATGAGTGCACTAGATATTGAAGTCCTTGATCCAGCAAAAAAAATAAAATAAAATTTTGACATATACAAAAAAAGTTACGCGTTATACGGTCGCGCTGTGTCTGAATTATAATTTGTTTGACTTTGAAACTTGATTAAGGAAAAAATATTCAATAAAAAACTATCTAACCAAGTGGAAGCGCTAGATATTAGAGTTACAAATCTAAATTTGAAAGAATTAGAATTTTATCCTTCATGGAAAAAGTTATGCAAGCATAATGGTGGCCACTTTTAAAAATGTTGTTTTCTAAAAAAAATCAATTTTCGTGGGAGATGGAAAAAGAGTGCAATTTGATTCCAAAAATTTTGAAAAAAAATATTTTAGAATCTACGAAAAAATTTGATGAGACTCTAGTTTGCACCATCTTCAAATTCCTCTACAGTTTAGCGCTTATAGGTGCCCTGAATGTGAAGATTTAGTTAAAATAATAATTGCTGTCCAAATTTTGGCCAAAAATTGTGTTACTATTATGGGGGTACCCCAATGTGATGCATATTTTTTTGTAATTTGTTTCCAAGTAAATAATTAATTATGAATTTTTTATTACAACTTTTAAAAAATATAAAAGCTCGTG
Source organism: Sequoia sempervirens (assembly GCA_007258455.2). NCBI lineage: Eukaryota > Viridiplantae > Streptophyta > Pinopsida > Cupressales > Cupressaceae > Sequoia > Sequoia sempervirens. Next base: position 11,515 of record VDFB02277095.1, on the reverse strand, counting down.
ATGTCCGACCACCTTAACTTGGTCAAAACTTCATGAAATTCAATTTTTCTTTTTTTAATCCTATAGTATGTGAAGCATAGAATGTGACGTATGTTTTGGATTCAAAAAATGTGATACCGTTTAAAAGCTATAGATGTTTTTCAATCAGCCTATCAATTAGGACTTTAGTTGTAATTTGAATAGAAAATAAATAATAATTATTGATTAAATTCAAAGTAAAGCATAATTTATACCAATGGAATGCTGAGAATCTCCTTTAAAAACCCTTTTCATTTCATCAATTTTGGGTAAAAAAATAGTCGTCAGCCACATACCCATCATATTGCCTCTTTTTGGCCCATCATGATCCTGCACATACCCAAAAGGTGGAACACTATTTTCTAGGTTTCATTTTGGTGAAGCTAGCCTTCAAACCCTTATTTTCTGATTTGGAGTGCATCATAGTCCTAGAATTAGCTTACATTAACTTTGCATTAGGCCTTTCATTAGTTAATTGGCATCTAAGGTTTCTAAATATTGCATTATTGAATGTGAATATAGGTTACATTTTTGCATCTTGCATCATTGAATTTCACTTGAGATCTGTAATTGCACATAGTCTAGACAACATACAAACTAGAAAACCTATAATTCACTCAAAATTTTCTAAAATTAGTGTAAAAACCCTAATATAGGACTCATACACCCCTCGAGGCGATTTAGTTCCATGCCAAACCTAAAACTACATTTTACAACATTAAAAACCTAGTTTATGTGTTTCTGACTTGCTATTGTTAGGTTCCTATTTTAGATTCTTGAATTTTTGTTTCATTCATTTTATTTCATCTAGCTTAATTTCATTTGAATAAGAATTAAAGAATATCATTCATCTTGTGTATTAATCTTGTATTCATTTATTGTCCCTTGCATGAGCTTTATAACTTGGTGTCCTATTTCTAATACTATAGTGAGATGAAGTTTGAGACTAATGTCATCCCATGATAGCACAATCATTGTGGATCTTGGGTTATCTATATCTTTCACTCCTATTATTGACACTAGTTCTCTAGGTATGGACCATACCCTTAACAAATATTTTCCTTCAAGTAGTGTGACAAGTGTTGAAACAATGGTTGCTAGTGTTCCTCAAGAAAAAATAATCCAAATCCATGAAGATTTAGCAAACCTACAACATCAAGTGAGTACTGAAAAAAATTTCCAACATTAACATTCCTACCATAGATAACATACATCACATGATTGAAAGTGAAGGAGTAGAACTTGTGCATAACCTACCTTAGACTTTTGGAAAAAATCTTACCTCAATGACTACTTGTGATTAGCCTTTGATCAATGTCCAAATCTAGGGAGGAACTCAAGTTTTTCCTCTTACAACTATTTCCTCTATCCTCACCAATACTAGAACTCTAAAGATACAACAATGATGCAACCTACAAGTAATATACTTCCTACCTTGGGTATTTCCACTAGCAATACTAGTACCTTTATGGCATCTCACGTCACATCTCCTACCACTTTACCTCCCATAAGAATTCCATTCACTTCTCCCTTGAACACATATACACCTGCACCATATTCACCTCCATCTCAAAATACAACCAATGACTCCATCCTTAACCAAATTTTTCAAAATGTTTCATCCCTTCAAAAGAAAATTTCCATCATAAATTAAAATCGAAATGGCGAACCTACATGCTATGTCAAATGTAATCCCTTATCCTTGGAGATATTAAGAATGTAGATACCACAAAGTATAGATATTCCTTGAGTTGAGAAATATGGAGGGAGAGGAGATCCTTCTAACCATGTTTCCGCTTATACCGCCTTATGTAGTGATTTTTTCCTTGACGATAAGCTCTTGGCTAAGCTTTTCCCTAGGTCATTGAAAGATACCAATTTAGAATGGTTTTCCTCGTTACTGAATAGCTCAATTTGTTCATTCACTGAACTTGTTGAGGCCTTTATAAACCATTTCCAAGTGCACATGACTCATAAGATGGCATTAGCTAATTTGATGAGATGTAAGCAAAAGGATGATGAAAAGGTTACTGACTTCATTTCATTCTACCAATAGATTTATTCTCAAATCAACATATAAAGATTCTTGATCCTCACCTTCAACAAATGTTCATTGAGTGTTTGCAAACTAATATAAAAGATAAGCTTGGCATGATGAAGTTTCATTCCTTTGTAGAATTTTGTAGTACCCTTCATGATTTTCAAAACTTGGTTAGTAGTCATGAAACCAAAACCACCTCTAGTCATCCTGAGAAGTATGAATCCACAAATCAAAACAATTATCAACCTTTTAGGAAATAGAATAAATGTTTCCTTCAACTAAATCCCCTCAACCAACTCAACATGTTGATACCCAAGTGGCTGCTATAAAGGAAACAAGTCCTTTTACATTTGGGGATCTAGATAAACAATTTACTCCCCTACCTAATACCCTAAATAGCATAATGTCATAAATTCTAGAACAAAAGATGATCGCCTTACCTCCCATTAAAACACTTGATCCTAATAAGCCTTTACCTCCAAACTTTAGATCAAATTCGTATTGCCATTATCACCAACAAAATAGACATGATACAAAACATTGTAAGCATCTTAAACATTTTTTGCAAGGCCTCATTGATTCCAGTCGACTTCAAATTGGAGGTGTTAATGATCAAGGAAATAAGTTTGTTTCCCCTCCTAACCAAAACTTGCAAATATTTACCAAACCTATGTCAAATCATAAAATTTCATCTGTCAAAGCTAGTGAAACTAAGAAGAATGATGTGGTGAATGTTGACACAGATGATGACAACAGGGATACTATTGAACAAGGTCCTATGGATACTATTGAACAAAAACTTGTGGATAATATGGTTGGATTGATCAAAATTATACCCTATAAGGGCCGAACTAGAAATCCTCTTGGAGCTTATTTCTCATCTAAAGATATTATTAGAAATGTACCTGATCATCCTCCTTACATAGCCGGCCAAATCAATGACAAGCCCACTAATGGGATATTAATTGATCCCATCTATGGAGAGAATGGTACCACCGAGGAATTCTTAGTTGTGCATGAACTTTATCAAGAAACATATGATCAACTAAAAGCATGGATGAAAATGCATAATGGTTTTTCTTGCCCTATGGGATCAATCACTCTTCCTTTAAAAATCAGCCCAAATCAATTAGATGTATCATTCTCCATCATCCCAATGTCAGATAAATTTTGTGTGAAGCTTGGTTATCCATGGCTACAAGTTCCATGGAAGTAGTCTCGCCAGTTGTGCATAAATGTTTAAAGTTTACCTTTGGAAATGAAATCTTTACTATGCACCATAGTGGATTTAATCCTGTGTCTTCCCGTGGGAACTTTTCATTGGATTTATTTTGGCCTGATCCTATGAAACCTATTAAACCATGAGAAGACTTCTTTTTCAAATCCTATCAAAATTTTAAGGAGAAATTCATAGAAATTTACTATCCCTTAGAAACATGCCTCAACCCATAATTGAGCCTCCTATCCTTGATGAAACTATGATTGAACCTAAAGACATTCCAAATAACAAAGGCCAACCCATGACAGATACTTTTCCTAGCTCCTACAAAATACCAAGAGACAATGAAAAAAATCATGTCACACCTCCTAAGATAAAACAAGTTTACAAAGCTAAAGAGAAAGTGGTTGAACAACCTCCTATGGTTCCTTTTGTTCATCCCCTTAGGGAAGAAAAGAAACCTATGGTTGATAAAACCGCTCCTACACAAACATAACTTGAAAATCATATTAAAAGAAATATAAATGCTAGAGAGTGTAGGTGTAGACGTCATGCTATTGCTCGAAGCTTAAATGAAGATAACAATAAAGAATATCAACATCCAAAGTTGAATAAAGAAATACACGATGAGTCTCCCTCTTTGCTACAATAAAAAGATCCTATATCGCAACTAAAACAAGAGATAAATCCTTTGGACATTATCATTTTACCTCCCATTGTGATTAACTTGGATGACGCTAATGAGTTTTCTAAAATTGATAAAGAAGTGCATAATAAATTGAATACATTGTTTTCCTCTTCTATGAGCTTAAATGACAATTCTCCTAAGAAGAGTATTGAACTTGGTGATGACCCTAGTTCGACACTTGCTACTATTGATTTGGCTAGTTGTCTTCCTTCCGTATATGATAAAAAATATTGGGATGTGGATGAACTACTATAGGTTGACTCACATGTGCCTTACTAGTATTTTTTTTATTTTCTTTTTCATGTTATGTGTGTGATTTCATGTGTGTAATGTGATCTCCCTGTACTGTTCTATTTGATGTATCTCTCTCTTTGTGACATTCCTCTATTTGTATCTACATTCTTCTCTATGTTGTAAACCTTTATCTTTTCATTTTTCTTGTGTTTTTCTTTTGGGGATGATGCAAGGCATCGAGACATTTAGGTCTCTTCCATGTTGAATTGAGAGATTTTTTTATTTGTTTTCACTCTTTTTGTGTCATTCTTCCCATTCCATGAGTATTTGGGGAATGATGATAGTTTTGAGATCTCTATAAAAAAATTGTAGCAAAGACATATGGACCCAAAATCCATGGATCCGTTATGTGATTTTGGGATTTCATTTTGGGGTAAACCCCTTTTCATGGCATAACTTCATTTGGAAACATATGGGATTTCCAAATGAGCTCTCATGTCCTCTTTATTGTTATCATTTATCATTTTCTACTTTAAAGTAATTGCTCACAACATGGTGTTTAGAAATTTCTTTAAAGTGGGGGCATACATTCGCATTATTCTTTTTCATTTTGAAACTCATGTTTCATTGTGTAGTTTTATTACTTCATGTGATGTGTCATTCTCTTTGTGGTGACATTGGGTGTGATTTCCTTCAAGAGTGTGATCTCTCTTACCATATTATATTCCTCTTAGAGGCTTGATGTGACACACTACATCCCCTAAGTTGTGAATCTTCTACTCTTCGATTGGTCCTATCTTGGAGACATTAGGCACAATGTTCCCTAAGTTAATACCTTACATGAACTAAGAAAAACTCTTTTGAGCATACCTTAAACTACCTTTTACAATATCGGTTATATGGCCACCTTACATAACACAGTTTACTTGCCTATGGTGCCATCCAGTTTATTCATGGGTGTCAAGCATACAAAATTTTGCTTGCCTCGTGAATCATGTTGTTCGTGTTTTGTGGAACCTTATCAAAGTTATCAAGAGGTATAGCTTTTGTATGGTTATTGTATGCGATCCAAAATTAGGAATGGATTTCCCATAGCCACTTTCTTTTTTGTGTGAGTACATATTGGTCACATCCATTTGTCTCGTTGGGGGCTCACCTAGTGGATGACCCGAGGTTCCACTAGCACTTGTGAGCGTGCATTGGTTTTCATAGTGGAAATAATGTTTCACTTGTAAATGTTTTTGGACAAACATCTTAGATCTAATCCACAACGTGTAGGACAAAAGGTTGAAGCTTGATCCACCCCTTGTTTTGCTTTTATTTTTCTTCTTTATGTCTTTGGTAGTGTATGCTTGTTCCTTGTTGTTGCTCCTTACATAATTTTCATGAGTTTTCTCTTGTGCCTATGTTGGCTTTGCATAGGATCTTGATCATGGGAGCTTGTGTAACCCTCTTAATTGTTGTCGTCTTATCTCACTAGCATTGGTACACTTGGACACCTCTTGACATGATTTTCTCTACTTTAGTGTGAGTTTGAAGCAAGTTCTTCTTCTCACTAAAGTGGGGGATAAATTTAGTGTATAAAAATGTATCCCTATACATTTCACACTTTTTTGGTCCCTCCCTACTAAAATTGGGCTTCTTTATGCCTTTTTGGTCCTATTTTGCATCCACACGCCTTATTTAATGCATCTTTCTTAGGATAATCTTGACACATATCTAATAACCAATCATAATTTAATGATTTTTAGATTGTATGGCCCAAATTTAGTGATCTATGACTCATACACCATCTTGGGCCTATGGGTCCCACCTAAGTTTCAAGGCTTGGTCCTGAATTTGGCATTAAACTTAACATTTCTTGAAATTTGTGTCCCAGTCCTAACCTACTGGGACTTATATGCCACAATTGGTGTATGAGTCCCCCTTAGCTTGAAACTATTTTAAATTCAAATTCTTGGTATAATTTTATTCTCCTAGATTTGATGTCAGTTTGTACTGTTGTAATTTTGAGAAATTTGGCATAAACAAGTATAGATACAAGGTTATTTCACATAATTTCATCCTAGAACTAAATAATCAATCAAGAGAACTTGCATTAGAGTTCACAAAAGTTTACAAGATCATTCAAGAGCATTCAAGAGCATTCAAGAGCTGATTATCAAGCATCATGTCAAAGTCATCATGTATCATGTGTTTTTATGAGCTAACATTTGTGATGTAAGTTCTTATGATTCAAGCAAGCATTCAAGTCAAGATCCATAGCCTACAATCAAGAATTAATATCTATATTCATGCTAGCCATTTCATTCAAGATTATAGCCTTTGTTACAAGGGTTTGGTGAGCTACAACATAGCATATTTGTTCATTCATTATTGCTTCTTTCATTTCATTTCATTTCAATGTTTTATTACCAAAACGAGGTTTGACCAAGGAAAACCCCTATCTACTAACAAAACAAAAAATTCCCCCCTCTTTGGTGTGTGATTTGCATATTTAGGTTGAAGATCCATTGAAGAGCAAGATTGGAGAAATTTGTGAAAGTTACAAAGTTGTCAAAGTTTTCACCTTTCTTGCATGATTAGGAAAAGTCACCTATAATCCATAATTTAGAGTTTTAGATGCAGAGATTGGAAGGGAGAGAAGCTACAAAAGATCACTAGAGGATATCAAAGTTTCAGATCAACCTTGATATTGGGACTGAATTGCCACTTGTGGCATATGAGTCCTAGTATACTAGTTTTCAAGCATTTTCTATAGACCCTAGTTTAACAATTCAAGATTTTTATTTCGGCTAGAAACCCTAGATTGAGACTAAATCATCCCTACTGGCGTATGAGTCTTGGTATGCATTAAAATTAAAATTTTTGGGAGTGCAAACCTTATTTCAATCATCTTAAGTTTTCCAAGTGTCCCTCTATTGTTTCTTAGTTCATTATTCTAATTTTTAGTTTCATATAGATTGCAATTTGTAGTGGCTTGGAAAAGTTAGGAGTCCTTAGAACTGGGGCCTCCTTAATTGCCTATTTTATTTCTTGAAAATCCTTACTTGGCTCTTCATTGCACTCCACCTTTTCACCCTTCTTCAACATTTTGGAGATAGGGTGAGTGATCTCTCCAAAATTTGTTACAAACCTCCTCAAGAAGTTAAGTTAGATTTACACATTGCATCCATCTTATTCTTTCTAAGCCTTTGCTTGGTGGTGAACCTCCTTTAGTATTTAATCACACCCATATGACACCCTATTGCAAATATATTTTCCAAATTTCATCAAGCTAGATTGATATCTCTAGTGTTTCCTTTAATTAAACATAAGTGAAATAGGTGGAGGATCCCTAATTCTGCTTTAGTTCCATCTCCCAAAAGGTAGAACACTTTTTTCTTCATTTCAATGACCTATTAAGGTATCTTCGATTGGTTATCAACAATAGGATGTAAAATAAAAAAATGAAAACCATTAGAGTTGAAGATGGAAAAAGTGAGACAAAGTAAAATGAGGTTCCAATAGGTCACACAAGCATGGAGAACTTAGAAAGGATCATATTCTCTCAGTTTTGTGTATAGCATGTTAGTAGGAAATTTCCCACAAAAGCAAGTGTTAAGATGCATTCCAATTGGAATTTTGTGTACATCATTTGATCTAGATGTTCATATGATAATATCTCATGTTAAAATTATATCCACCAATTCTATATATGTTGTTGTCAAATCCAACTAGATGAGTATTTGTAAGAATGACAAGTCAGAGTCTAAATATTAGCCTCATCAATGACATTTCTTCTTAGAATGAAACCTCAACAAGCATAATGGAAGTTAGATGATGGAGGACATATCCAAAATTTTACAATAGGAAATTATTGTATTTTTTAAGAACATCTATAAATGCGTGCACAATGTGGGTAGGGATTATAAGTGTTGTTAGTAGCAAGTACACTAAGCATGAAAACACTTGAAAATGTATATGTAAAAAAATAGGATGATAAAACATATATAAGATATTTATTGATTCGAATTGAATTTAAAAATATTCTTACTATATTTTTTATGAGAGTTTTAGTTTTTTTCTTGTAGAAAAAAATATAGAATTTTCTTTTAAAAATTCAATAACAATACTAAGTAGATATATCTATACCACATTGAGACAATTTAAAAATATTAAACATATATACATTATTATCCAAAAGAAAAGGATTGGCTGGGTGGTTAGAAATCAAGTAAAAAAATTGTCTTGACCTATGTATAGGAGGAGGAGACCCATACCAAAAGAGGATGGAGATCCCTATATAAAATAAAAGAAACAAAAAAGAGTAGAGGAGTGTTTAGTTCAATTATATGTTATGCTATATTGAGACCTAAAGTGTTGCAAATAAAATAGAACAATTTTATCAGTAGTGGTTAGAATTAAAAAATTAAAATACTCCCTCTTAACCAAATTACTACTATCTAGAACACTTAAACGACTTGGATCCTCAAATATTTTTTCAAGTGGTTTCTTTATGAAGTTGTGTACATTCTAATCTTTAGACCAAAAAAAATCTAAACAAAACTCTTTTTTTTATTAATTCTCTTATGTGTGGTATTTGATGTCTATATGTTTTCTCATTCTATAAAATATTCAATGAAAAATGAAAATTCCTCCATAGTTTTAGCTCCCTTTGTTATTTCCATCCATTCCCTTCACCATTGTATTCTAAACTCACTCCTACACCCTCTAGTATGTTATATTTTCCTAGTCCCTATCACCAAATCCCTCATTATGGCCAAATATTCTCTCTAAAATATTTGTTGTACATTTAATCTCTCTTCATTCCTTCTCCCAATAATATCAATGAGATTCTCATTTTCTATCATTTTTCCATTGTACTAGGACAAAACCAAATAATTAGACATACTCTTAGGTTTTATTTATAGCTAAAACACCTTGCACGCAACGAAAAAAAAACCCAGATGGGATCACACACATCTATAGTCCAAAGGATACATATTCATTTGTAGGCCCATAAACCTTTCCTTCTAAAGATGTAACCAAAAAATTTTATTGACCTTTAATGATTGCGGTGTACAAAGCACATCATACTTTCTAGTGTACAATCTATATATGCTATGGAAAATTCTATATTTATCCACTTCATGTGCCTATATTTAGAGTTGAGGCATGCATTATACCATATATCCAAGGGCTCCATTGGTTAGAAAATAAGACATGTTTGGAAGGGATGTATGTAAAGATCTATTGGCATCCATAATTCATATTTCTATAGATCAAATATTGTAGACTAATTAAATTTTGTATCTAATCTCTCCCATAAGGATTTCCAAAATGCATTAAAAAACTTGGCATGGTGAGGAATAATAGATTTTCATAGCCCAAAATGTATACAAACATAATTGAAGAGGAGGAATGTGGTTTCTTAAATTGTAGTGCTTTTCTTGCAAGTAATTGTGATGATCATTTTTTTTAAATATACTCATACTAAAATAGCTACAAAATCATTATGGTGTTTTTTCATAAGTATTGCACTCATTAAATCCATACTAGTAAATTCCCAATGCATTTTTGGCACCACTAAAGGTGTGTAGAACTATGGATTGGGTAAAAGCACAAACATATGTCACACTTTATAAAGGAATCGGCCAACAACAAAAAAAATTATGAACTTCACCCACATAAAAGTGGTATTTATGTTTTGAATTTCAAAATGGTGTAAAATAATGAAATGTAAAATTTTGATGAAGTTTATTCCTCTAATTTTTAAAATTCTTTTTAAAAAAAAAAAATCATGTTTTTATCAATTTAAGGATAGATTTTGGAATGCTGAGAATTTTAGAAAAGAGTGACTTCATGGGACGTCAAGAAACAAATTGAAAAAAACTTCATTTTTCCTTAATTTTTTTTTCTCCAAATAGGTAACTTAAATATCTTGTGTATGGAAAAAAAATATTCAAATTTTAATGTATATTTTTCTCATAATAACATTTTAAAGTCAAACTTGTCTGAATTTGATAGTTTTCATGAGACGTCAACTATTGTCAATTTTTTTAATCATTTTCAAAAAACAAATTATACCATTTTGAAGAAGAATCTCTCCTCTTGTGCCCCATATAAGTTTTTTTAAAAATTAATATGTTTTACTATTACTTTTTTAATTTCTAATCAGCCTCTTTTTTAACTTTAAAAACCTACTTGCATTATTTTAAAATAAATATATTAAAACTAATCAAAATATTAAAAAATATATACATTTGTGTTGGTATATGGAACCTAATCAAACTCGAAGGTTAAATTTTCCCCACTTTTATCAGCACGGTTTTCCCCCAAATTATTTAACGAGAGTTTGGGGGAAGTACCCCCAAGACAGGGTCAAGGGGTAATGCCCCTTACGGGGTCCAGGGGCTAAGGATTAGGGTTTCCATTGATATTGTATTGTAGCATCTACAATAGTATTGAGTTGCAAGGATTACTGGTTGTAATCAGTTCGATTTACTGGATAATAATATTGGACTCTCTGTTGGTGGATGTAGCCCAAGTTTGGGTGAACCATGTTAAATATTGTCTCTCACTGTTATTATTTATGTGTTTTTCATTCCTTTGTTTAATCTTTATTTTTCATTTAATTGATATTTTCTGCATACAATTCCTAACAATGTGGATTCACCACTCCGAGCTCTACAAAGGGGTATTTTTCTTTTTTGTAAAAAAATCATTTTGATTGGAGAAATACTCTACCAAAGTTGAATGTTTCAGAAAATTCTAAAAAAAGGTGAGTTGGCTACCAAGTAGGATGCCAACTAGACATGCTTGGCCGAGTATTTTTCAGTCGAGCATGTTTCGGCCAAAACATACTTGGTTGAAAATTGCTTGATATTTTCAAGCTATAAATACCAAATACACTCACTATTTTCATATTTTTGTCTGGACATATTCGACCAAGTGGCTTTTAGCTGAAACCTCTTCGGTTGAAAAGGTACCTACCACATCGGTGTCATGTGGTTTCGGCCGAAATCCACTTGGTAGAATATCTTCCAACCAAAAATAATTCGCTTAGAACTATTTATTTGGCTAAAAGTGTGACACACTATTGTGCTTTTATCCGCTTCCTATTTGTGCACATAAAGATGCAAGAAGGAATTCATGACTTCATATGGAAATATATTTTTTTACATAAATGAGTCCAACATAAATGTTATAGTTTTACCATTATTTTAGTTATATTGAGTTTTTTGTCTATTTTAGTATCACATGCCTCCCAATTAAGTATTTAGCATACATAAATTTTAGCATACATAAATTTTAGAGAACATGGATACTCAAT